>VMDR010000768.1:0-178687 GCA_007922815.1 Macrotus californicus | reverse complement strand
TCTAAGTGAGGAGAAAAATTGGCTTGCATTGTCTTTGGCTGCCTTTTCTTTTCTGACAGTAGTAATGAACATGTTTTGAAATATCTCACACCCCTTCAGTGTGATCTCTTGCCACGCCTGCCAGTTTAGTTATTTAAGATGTAAAAACGTTCAGGGAGGCTTCCAAATCATTTAAATTGACTACATTTTCTGAAAACTCGGGAATTTGAAGATGGAAAGATATTTTTACAGGAATTTTTTCTTCTTCACTAAAAGCTGGTTCTCTCTCTCAGTATATAGCATATGAGGTACTTAAATCTTTATATTCTAGCAATGCATTTATTTTAGAGAATGAACCAAGCAAATTATACTAGGAATGCTCACTGCTCCTCTCCTTCCTCAACTCCCCTCTCATCTCTGTGAACCCTTCCCCAGAGTAATACCTAGTGTGGGACCACAGAAAGCTCTTTCATATTGGTGACAATTACCTGAAATTATCAGTAATCATACAAGAGGCAATTATAACTCATAGAAGCACCAACATAATTATCGCATCTTTTTCAGCATGCTGAACTTAAATGCACTCTGATGGCTGGAGCACAAATGATGTTGCTATGGCTTTTTTAGTCACATTATCTAGAATACACAGACTGGATACTAAATCACTTTACTTAGTTGTGACCAGTAAAAGCAAAGTTCTGATTTTAAAAGTATAGAACTGTAGACATGCTCATTACTTGCAACATGTTCATCAAGGCTGTACCATGACCATCATGTCTTTGAGTAGGGCCTCTTATTATAAGGGATGCACGCTTGATTTACATCAGCATCCCTCATCTCACAGATGCCGTCATCAGGCACTGTACAGCACTTGAAACAAAGGTGCAGCCACTGTGCCTGTATGAATCATCAAAAACCATACAACTGTGCTCCATGCACTTTAGAGGGAACATGACTCCATTGATTGGGAAAATAGCCCCAGAAAACTTTCAATTTTTATACAGAGGGAAGAATGTATGAATGTCAGCTGGACTCACATTAAAATTCTGATATAACGGGCTCATTCTTAAGCTTTAGCCATTTAGACTTTTCCTTACTGTAATTAATAGTGTAAGCTCATTAATTAATATAATTAATGATTACTATAACTACAGATGTGAGGTACCTGGCAAAATGCCTGACCTATAGCAGGTGCTCAGTAAATGGTAGCTCATGTCACGTGCAGAGTGTAGTTGGAGGAGGCCCCAGTGTTTTGTAGGGGTGGGAAGATGAATGCAGGGGTGTGAAGAGGAACCAGAAATCTGTTAAGGCTCAGGTAGCTGGACTCTGGGGAGGTATGTGTGCACTGAGAGCCTTATTGAGGAGGAGACAGCCCAGTGCCATCCTGCGGTCGGGTTTCTCATCCCCGCTTGATGGGCTGACTTGTCTGTTAATATAAAACAGCCTGGACCTCAGTCCCAGCTGCTCTTGATTGTTGTCCCCTCTACTGACAGTGTTCTGTACTCATTTGTCTCCTGCCTCTTAAATTGAGCTCTGCTGTACGAAGCTGCCATCTAAAGCCCTTGGTTTCCATATTCCCCTTCTTTAAGGGTTCCTGCTTTTCTTTCCACGTTTATTGAACAAGCCCTGTGTACCAGACCCTTGGGTCTCAATACAAGGGATACTGAGATAAAGAAAAGGCCCAACTATGCATTCCAGGAACTTACACCCCCAGCATTGAGGTCTGATGGAGATGTGGTAGTACTTAAATCATTCTTGGAACACACTGCCTTAAGCCTTCTTCAAGAGAGCAGTGCCCTGCACAATGGTGGGGCAGTGGATACAAAAAATCTCATCATTCTGAGGAATGTTCTCTCTGTGTTGGGTAGTAAGGGTGGAGAAGATGACTGAGGCTCCTGTGTTACTAAGTGTTTGCCCTTTACCCCCAGTTTCACACAACAAAAGTTTTCTGATAACTTAGAAAATGTTCGGCAAGTCCTGTGCTAAATGCTTGAAATGCAGCTCTAAATAACAGCCTTTGTCATTCTATAACCAGTTAGGCCCAGGGATGTAGGGGGAAGATTGGAGGAAGGGATGGGGTAACAAAGGCTATTTTCTAATGTATTGAGAGACAACCACGGACCCGTAGCTAACGGGATGTGGGTTTCCACGGGGAAGTGATATCTGCTGTGTTACTTCTCTGGCATAGAATGCTTGCTTTGCGGATGATGCTTTCTCAGTACCACCCATTGAAAGGGGCTTCTGGTTTATCTGTCCATCATCATTCTCACGATCCTGTCCTAGCACAGGCTCTCAGTCCCATGGGGAACCCAGTCCATGTGGTTTGGTGGAACCAGCTGTCCCCTGCCCATCACACTGGTATCACCACCATGCAGTGGCATCTATCTACACCTGAGATGCTTTTGGTTTATACCTGTTTGGAATCACTTTCGGTGATCTTGCCCTTGCCCTTCCACCTCCTTTTTCTCCCCAGGTAACTGGTAGGTCTAATGCCCCCTGTGCGAGGGGAGCCATTTAGAATTAAAATGATTTCTTCCACAATGATTATTCGTGGAGAGGGATATTCACTCATATAAGGAAAATAAGAGTCAGCTTAAGGTTCTAGATTTTCTTGGAATATGAAACTTATAGAAACACAGCCACTGTGCAAATCCTGTTAAAATACCAATAGTTTGCCTTTGACAAAGAAAAATGTCAACAATAACAAAGTGCCATGGACTAGATTTAAGGAAAATATGAGTCAGCAGGAAAAGAAAATTGGAACCAGGACATTTGTAGTCCAACAAAGGAGGAGTAGACACTTCTGGACTGTCTTAAAAACTGTGCCGCCCTTTCAAACCAAGGAGGCTTAACTTAATCTAGCTCATGCCACCAAGTAATGAAATAACGGGGTGCACATTGTCCAGATCACAACACCGATGGCTCAGGCATGGCAGATCTAGGGCTCATGGTGTCATGAATTCCATCTTCCAGGTCTGTTTTGCCTTCCTTTGCTTTACTCTCCAGGAAAATCTCTGCATGTGGCAATCCCAGCCTCCAGTCCAGTAGACATGTCTCTTTCCTGGAAGCTCCTGCCAAAGTCTTCCAAGTGAAGAAACCACCCTGCTTGCATTCACTTGCCCAAATGAAATGGGGACCTGGGGACTATTAGAGAGGTGTCCTCAAGGGAAATGTAACTCCTGTGTCCAGATGGAGTGGAAGCAGCGTTGGGAAGTAAAGCATGTCCACTGTAGTGCTCCATTCTTCTCTCTTAGGAAGGTGCAGCTACTGACTAATTTACTCATTTCCTTACTTAACTTAATATTTAGCATTGCAGGCTCAGATTTCATAGAGGAACAGAAAGGGCAACTTTGATTTGTCTTTCCGCCTGAAAAGTAGCAACAAGTGCTTGCCAAAGGCCACTACTTTGTTCAGTGCAGACATGTCCCTGTCTGTGCTTTTACCAAATAAATGGATCCTTTTACCAAATAAATGGATCCTTTTAAAGTCACAACAATGAGAAATGATGTAACTACACCCAGACTGTGTTTAATTTCCTACTAACTGATCTACACAACTTATGAAGCCCAGCGCCCACCTTCATTTTGTTGTGGATTTTTCATTCAAAAATATTTTAAATCGTCCTTCCCTCTGCCCCCTTACTTTAGAGCACTTGCTATAGAAGCTTGAATGCAGGGATTTAAGAAGGAAAGTCCCTCTTCAGCTGGAACTACAGTCACACAGGGGCCCACCGTAACTGACATCACAGAGGTTTAGCAAATATTGTTCTGAGGTTCGCATTATCAAATCTACCCAGATTTTCCAATCTACAAAACCTCTATTTAAGCACTTGTTGTTGTTGTTTTTAACATCAAGAGATTTCTAAATTTGTCAATTGACCTGCTAGACACTGCACATTGTGTTGCCTAAAATAACGTCGTGAACTGTGGGGGAAAGTGGAATTGTCAAATCACCCACAGTTTTCAATGGTTTTCTCTTTCATATGAACATTGCAATTTCAATTGCTGTCAGTTCCTCTAAATAAGAATCGATCTTTTTTTCCCTTCCTATTCCTATCATTCAGAGTGCTTTCCAAGGAAGTAACCAGATTAAACTAATCTCTGCAGCTTTGAGTTTTTAATATTTATTTATTCTTTTCTAATTTGGTAAGTCTGTTGCACTAAGGCATTTCTTTTGTTAGCAGTTCAATTTTCTTCTGCTCTTCTAGATGAGTTGGCAATGATAAGCAAAGTAATATTCAAATTCCAGTAGGTTCTTTTGTGAAGTAAAAGAAAATATCCCAGAATGTTACAGTCCACTTATTTTTTTTTTAATGACAGCAGTGGTGTTAATACATTTTAATTCAAATTTCTTGAGATACTTCAAGCTTCCATTCTTTTAAAATCGGTAGAAAAGTAACCACATCACACTTTTTTTGCTTGGAGGAAATGTGTTCTATCTACTGAATATTATTAGCTATTAACATTTTTAACTATTGACCAAGTTCTTGAAAGGAACTCTGTGAAGAATGCTTAAATGAATAAAATGCCCCCATTTCTTGTTGTTCTTTTGTGTTGTGTTTTATTTTATTTTATTTTATTTTTATTCATTTGTTTTTTGAGTGGTTGCAGAGGTTTGGGGTCCTCTAATGCCTAGTGCAGCTGGGCTGTTGTATCTAAAATTGACCAGTAGGTGTCACTCTCCAGTGTGTGGTGCCTCCCTGACCACCATGCAGCAGAAGTGCTGTGGCGGAAGTGTGAGTGAACTGCATGATGCAAGGGGATGGGGAGCTTTCGTTTGATTTCTCATATGAATGACTTGTCCTGGAATTGCCTTGCCAAACTTTTTCTCCAAAGTTTAAGATTGAGGTCTATACATGTAATCATCACCGTACTTCATAGACAATAATGGAATATTATAAAAGAAACCTCCATAAATACATAGTTAGTTCCCACTCTTGTTTTTAAAACTGTGGCACTGAACAACTCTGTGAAGCGCCTCCTTATTTCTCAGAGTGCAATGGGCATCAGAATCACGGGGCACGCTTGCCCCACCCACCCCCCTAGCCTACTCAGGTAGAACTGTTGTGATGGGGAGAGTGCTCATTACTAAGCGTGCCAGGGTATTCTATAAAGTACAAAATGAAAACCACTGCTATAAAAGATTACTGGTGATTGTAAAGTATTGGGCCAACACACATGTAGGGCAGTGGTTTTCCCAATGAAACGAGGGGAGTGTGAAAAGGAAAAAAATATTTTATTTATACACAAGTGTGTGTGTGTATATATATATATATATATATATATATATATGTGTGTGTGTGTGTGTGTGTATACGAGTATATGTACAAGGTCCAGAAAGTATCCAGCCATGTACTATGAAAAATAGAGACATTTATTGAAGAAGATTCAGGAAACATTGTACATAAGTCAGTGACGCCTCTGTTCCCTTCAAAGATATGACCTTCTTGAAGAAATCTTGTTCATTGGTAGCAGTTTGAATCAAGTCATTAGCAACTGCAGCACGATGCTCCTTCTGCTCTGGCAGCAGAAGCCATGGAAGAAATTTTGCCATGACATGTTTCATCCCAAGATCCTGTGTCAAAGTCTTGGACACAGCAGTTTTTGGAATCCGCAGATCAGCTTCTGCTTCTTCCACTGTCAGTCGCTGATCTTTGTTGATTGCAGCCTGTACACGTTCAACATTCTCAGGTGTTCTGCTTGTTGCAGGTCTTCCAGAACATGGATCCCTTTCAACAGATTCTCAACCATCTTGGAAGGGTTTGTGTCATACTTTTATTTGTGCTGCATCCATTGCATTGTCCCCAAAAGCCTTCCAAATCATCCAGGTAGTTTCCACGGAAAAATGTTGAAGCTTAATGCAATATTTGACACAGATTCATTGCTCTACTCACTCAGTCATTTTGAATGTGATGGCCACACAGTACACATGCTCACTCAATGGCGTCTACCACCCCCACTGTCTAGTACAGTGAAGTTGTCATTATTCACACATGTGCATTCCAGTCCACTCTCCTCGGCTGCCAGGTTACATTGATGTTGCACAAACCATTCTCATATTAACAATGGCTGGACTTTTTCCAGACAGACCTTGTGTAGATGAGTATGTATGTATGTGTGTCTTACTACTTAAATTGCAGAAATAACTCTCCCTCCTCAATATTATCTCTACATATCAATGACAATATTATTCACTATTATTGAAATAATTTATTGTACATTAACAGTTTATAATGTAACACTTTAGGGTAGAATAATGCATTTTTATACAGACGTCACCTTTCTATCAAGATTTGTTATCTAAGATAAATAGTAGTTGGATATTTAAGACATACACTAAGAACAGAAATTAAAGAAATTAAATATTTCAATTACATATAAATTAAAGCTGTTCATGACATTACATTTTAATTAAAAATAATTAGCTATAATCTGAACTAAACAATATAAAAGGTGTCCAAGGAGTGTGAGAGTGTGTGTGTGTGAGAGAGTATGTGATATTCAGTTTTCTGTTTGGGGGAAGTTATGTCTAGGATTTCTACCAAATCATTCACCTCTCCATTTGAGAAATAGAACCATTTCAGGAACAGAGCATGTATGGGTATGCTCATACCTGCCCACAAAGAGTCAAAGCCAGGTTTGTGAAGACACAACAGAATTTCTGTTCCCTAGGGAAGTGATTTCTGAGACCTCCAGTCTGGTTTGCAGTATAGTTCAGGTGCCGGCCATTCAGGCCCTTCACTGCCTGCCCCAACCACTACCTGGTCTAGCCTGGGAGTTCAGTCAGCCTGGGCAAGGAGACTGTTTGGGCTGTGAGTCACTCTTAAGGGTTAAATATTATTAAACTTTGGATAGTTGGCCAAATTCATTCACATAAGAATTTTGAACGATTTAATATAATTATCTGGCGCTTGTCAGATGAAAACACACAGATGCACATTTCACTAAATTTGTGATCTTTCTGCACCTTCATTGAAGATCAATTCAGAATCATCCAAGAAAGTGATGCTTTTTTTTTACCAGACAATTATTGAACCTTAAGGGAAGAAGGCTAATATTTTTGTTACATTTTTTTACCATCCTCTTGCCTCCCAAGAGGTAACTCACTGTCAATATTTAAACCAGGGTGTTATTAAGAATATAAAACGTTATTACAGAGCAAATTTCATGAGAAATTTGATCTATTACTTAGGTCTGATCCCAGACTTTCAATCGTGTCTTAACATTGAAGTTCCATTTTTATTGTTGCCTAGACCTGGAATTGTGTTCAAAGTTAAAGAATAAAATGACTTTGGGAAAAAAATATGTCTTTCATTTATATCTCCACCTCAGTCATGCTCTGCCTACCTTTCTGACTGCTCATGGGAATTTGGTTGAAAATAAGAGTATGTATGGACGGAGCACTTGCCGTGCGCCCAAAAGCGCCCCCATTTTCAGCAGTAATAAAAGTAAGCAGCCTCCTGCCCACGGTAAGGAAAACCTAACACAAGCAGATGGTGACCGTGCAAGTGACTTTGAAGCAAGGATGTAAGACATGCGGACATCACCATTGGTCACCCGATAGGATGTTAACAAGTCAAAGTTCATTATCGTGAAAATGCTGGCTTCATAGGTGGCAAAAAGAACACACACCACCATTGGGAGAAGGGTGCTTTAGTCTTTGATTAATCAATTATTTAAGAGGGGAAAGATTATATTAGCTGGGTGTTTGTCCAACCAAGCAGCCCTCGCCTTCCTTTTGGGAGAGATCAGAGAGTACTATTCTCATAGATTAGAAGTTTAGGTGGTTTTCCTCTTGTTTTGGGTCTGGGTCTATATTCCACATAACAGTTAGTATATACTTACCTCTTACTCTTGGTCTTGCACTTCAGAATTCGAATCCCAGTTAGCTTTGGGACCTTTGGTGAATCGCCTCGCCTTTCTGAGCCTCAAATTTTTCTTCTACAAAATAGGAATTATAGGGAATTAATGAGATGATGATTACATTGTGCTTGGCATCAGGCTTGGTCCGTAATAAGCCCTGACAATGTGCTCTGGAGTAGATGTTGTCTGTTATATATACTGTTAAGGAGTTTACAATCTAGTAGTTAAGATGGGACACGTATTCATATTGTTATAGTAAATTAATACAAGGTAGGGTTCAGAAGGGGGAGTGATCACCTCTAACCTACAACTTAGAAGAGGATGTGTCACTTGACCTGAGCCTTGAATAAAATAATTAATATTTCAGCAGGAAGGGAAGCCTTTCTAGGGGAAGGGAATTAACCAAGCAGAACTGGAAAGGTGGGAAGGTATAACAGACCATGGAAGGCCTTGGTGTGACTGCATGGCAGGATCCGTGAGCTGCCGCAGTGCAAGGGAAGCCTGGGAAAGAGAATTTGGTTGTAGCTAGACTGATTGTGTAAGACCTCAATGCTTTGTGTTCAAAAGCTTGGTCTCCAAACCAGGGAAAATGGTTTCTCATTCTTACCCTTTGGAGAGGTGTGTGGCCAGCTCAGTTATAACCCCCATGCTTACCCCAAATTGATACCCACCCCCCTCACAGAGCCTCATGATGGCAGATGATTTGTGGCAACATGCCCATAGCTGAAGCTTCCTGAGCAGCTCTGGACTTCTGTATCATCCAGGCAGTCACAGCTTCCAACGAAGCCTATGAAATCATTGAGTTTTACATGCCATATTTTTAGGTTGGCTGAGCTAAAGGCTAACATTTTCTAAATTGGCTGTGACTGATTTTTTTTGTAAATAGTCTCAGCTGAGGAAACCAGAGGAGAAATGTGACCCTAGTGCCTGTCAGCCAACATTGGTGACAATGTCAAGTACACATCACTGTTCTGACATCAAGTTATTACCAAGTGCTTTTTCTAAAAAACCCATTTATGGTTTGGAAAGCCCAGATTAAGAGATTGTGTAGCTTTTTCTAGTTCCTGTAAGCATCACTGACAAAGCGGCAGGACTGATCCAGTCCCGCCTCCCCTCTCCCCACGGAAGTCTAGGGAGTTATGCTGATGCGTCAAAGACCCAGAATGTCAGACAAGCTGGAGATGGTCAGGAGGGCATGGGCCCCTCCAAAATTGTCTGCAGTCTTGCCTGAATTGGGGTTCCAAAGATGTTTTGCTTGCTAAAGACCAAAGCCCAAGTATGAATTCAAAGCTCAGAAGTATTCTGGGCCATAGAAAAATGAGTGTGTGATTAAGTTTAATGAATAATCACAATATTAAAAAACTGATAACAAAGCAGAGCCAGTGATTAGTGGGCAGGTATAATGAGGGGCAGATAAAAAGTTAGGAGTTCTGCAAATCTCTAGGAAAGACAAGGAGTCAATCTTCAAAGTGAGAGCTTGGTCTTCCTCCCATTGGCACCTCCTCCAATCCACTCTACCAGTACATGTGTTCTGTCCTGCAGGGTTCTGTACCTAGGCCGCAGGTGTGACCATGGATATGGGTACTGAGTTCTGTTAGTGATAGGAGCAGTAAGCAAAATTGCTAACTTTCACCCGCAGTTTCTTTATAGGAATAACAATGACATTGGGGTACTCATGGATGACATTATGGCCAAAACACCAAGTAATGCTAAAACCTGTTCAGGGATCTGAGAGAGATATTCCAGTGACTGCAAATAGGAGGCAGAGTCATCCATTTGGGGCTATGAGTTCACCTCAAATCCTGGTGTGGCAAGCTCTGTTCACTGAATGAGTTACACAAAGAGCATTCTCATTTTTCTAAGGGGGTAGACATATCAGGATTATGTCTGGTGTGAGATGTAGAAAGCCCAATTAACAGTGGCTGGAATACATGCTTCACTTTCCTCACCTGATGTGAAGTCCAGAGCCTGCAGTGCATGACTGAGTCCCACACGTACAATATATTAGGCTCCTTCTGTCTTTCTCTTCTGCCTTCCTCTTCCTTAGTGTAAAGCTTTTTCCTTTTCATAGTTTCAATTCTAATCATATTTGCATGCTAAGTAGGAGGAAGGGTCTTCCTTCCCAGGGCCAAATGGAGTGCCAGAAGAGTCTGGCCTCTTTGAAAATGGTTTTCCTGGAGGACAGCCTAAACAGGTTCTACTTTTCTCTTTCAGATGAGAACTCAGTCTATTGGATAGTTGCAAAGGATCTTGGGAAGTGTAGCTTTCCCATCGCTTCCCTGAAAAAAATTAGAGTTCTGTTCATAAGAAAGCAGAGACTGGATATTGAAGAAGCCACTAGCACCAAGTATCAAAGCTAGTTAAGTCTGAATACCTTCAGAACAAAGCAGATCCCTGAGGCTTTCTGAGCCTCTGAGACTGCTCATCTAAACCCAGTCTCAGGTTCTATCACAATGTCACCCTATCCCAACCTAGTGCCAGGTAGCACAGGGGTTGGCACTGGAAATATTCACAGAGGAAGCTCATGTATACCTTCTGTAGTAATATTTTTACATAATCTAACAAATCCCCCCAAAGTGGATAGCTTAAAACAACCTAAATTTATTATCTCACAGTTCTAGATGATAGAATCCAAAACCTGACTTCAGGGAGTTGACAGAGGGCTGCATTTCCTCTGAAGGCTGTGGGGAAGAATCTGTCCCTCGGCCATGTCTCTCGCTGCTGCATGTTCACATTGCCTTCTCTTCTGTGTCAGGTCCTCCTGTGCCTTTCTCCTGTAAGGACACTCATCACTGGATTCAGAGCCCACCTGGCTAGTCCAGGGTGGTCTCATCTCAAGATCCTTACCTCAACTAAATCTGCAAAGATTCTTTGTTCAAGTAAGGTCCCATTCCCAGGTTCCAGGGAGCAGGACATGGACATAGATTTTGGAGGCCACCATTCAACCCAGTATACCCTCCTCTAAGCACTGAGTTTTCCCAGGTCAACAAAAACTTTTTAGAAATAACAAGTTAAAGGCACATTCACCGTATAGTCTCAACCAGTTACTGGAACAGAGAGAATGTTTAACAGCCTGGTCACCTTTCTCTTGTAGGGCTGCTTTGAGAGTTAGGCACACATGGCACCAAGTGTGTGTTCAGTAAAGAAAATCTGCTCGTTATGATTACAGTATTGCCCTTCTCTGGGCTTCTCTCTAATGCCTGGTCTAGGAGAGAAAGATCACAGACAGAGGTCTGTTGTTTTGCTATTGGTTAAAGGGGCTAGTGCGGAGGTGCCTTGGAGATATTGACATTTCTTTCCCACTCAGCTGTGGCCCCAGGACATAAGTGAAAGCATAGTTGAATGTGAATCTCATAATATGCCAACAGGAGGAGACGGGAGAATAAGGGGCTAGGGAATGACTGGCTTTGGATGGTAGCAGGGGATGGAGGTAAACCAAGGAAACTGTGACAGAGCATTTCTAGGTCACTATTAATATAATAAACTGGTTTTGAGCGCTTATGCTTTGAAATAGCCCCCAAGTACAGTTAAATAAGGCTTGGGATATGACCTCCCCCCAATATGGCCGACTTGCAAAATTAGTGTTACTACTCCCCTTACCCTCTGCAAAATCACTGTGAACCACTTTGTGAGAAAATTAATTACTTTTGTAGTGCAGCTTTAGTTATTTATTTTAATTGGATTTTACTTGAGGCAGAAAAAGAGGTGGTGGTTATGAACGAAGATGGACTCGAGAGAATGAGGTGGAGGGACCTGGCAGCGGTGCTGTGATTCCCCCTCCCACCACCAGGTGGCGTTTGGTTTCTGATAGCAGTTTCACCTTAGACTATTGTCTGTCTCCTCGATTCTCAGAAGTGATGAAGGCAACATCATTTTGAAACAAATGGCCTACTTTCCGTGGACTCTGTGCCTTGAGGAGGAATTTTGGCCCTGTTGAAAGTTTTCTAGGGTGCGATAAGTGCTTGGCCAGATGAGTCTTGGTAATGTGTTGGCTAGTTGGAAGAAAGCCTGGAGCACAGTAATTCTCTTTATAGACATTTGTTAAATGAATAGAGAACTCCAACACCTTTCCATGAAAGAACCGTCCTCATCAAAGACCCAGTCCCAACCACAGAAATAATCGCTTAAGTCTCTTAATTTTCTTTCATAATGCACTACGGGTAGGAGAGCTTAATTTCTAGTATTAAACCAACCTGTAATGCATGATGTATTTCCTTTTATTTGCAAGAAATCCCCACAGACAGCATTAATGGATTTATTTTAAATTGTTGTTTGTAAAATGAAAGCAAACTCCAAATAATTATATAAAATTGTTTTTTAATGTTTGCATAAATTTTTCATCATTAAAAGCTACCCAGCTCTTTAATATTGAGGCAGAACCATCCATTGAGCATAAAAAATTGTTACCTTGATGCTTTTAATATCTCTGCCTCACAGAAACACCGGCATTCTCTGCTCAGCATGGTGATGTTCAGCACTTGTCATATTCATGGCTTATTCTGAAAAAAAAAAGTATTGTTTGGGGATGAACTTCAATAAGAGAGTGAGAAAAACCCTAATCCTGAAAATTCCTAGAAACCGAGCCTCTGTCCTTGACCTGCGGAGAGAATTGGACAAAGGGGCTTCTCTCACTGTATCATCGGAGAGACCCTTACTCGATGCTCTTCTTGGTCCTTCCCCCGTTTTCACAATTATCCTCTGCATAGGTCACAATTCCATGCTGGGAGAGCCTACAAAATGTACGTGTGAGAATCATGTGGCTTTTAAGATGCCTTCATCAGAATTGCAGAGGTGGCTCAGGAGTTCAGCTGATAATTGCTTTGAATTTGGTTTTACATATATTTTTACTCACTGAACACGATAATGAAAATATGCCCTTAAATGTATCCTCGATTAGAACATACTAGAGACAATGTTTTAATGTGCCCTGACTTTTACACAAATATTAGAGAAAAGCTTTGTCTGTCATTTCTGTTTCATTGACACCTAACCTAAGATTGTAAGGCAAGCTGATAAATAGTTGTAAATGATTTCTGTGTTTTTTCATCTCTATGAATCAGGTCATTCATCCAGACATGAAAAAATAAGCATCAGTGCTAATACTCACTTGTCTTACAGAACCCATTTCAATTCTCACATTTACCAAAAGAACCTCGCTAATCTTTTGACTTAACTGACTTTATAATTAGAAATGTTACAAATTTGAACTGTCATAAGAGACCCTGGAAGAGATCTTTGAAATAGAACCCTACCTAGTAAACAAACTGACAAAACAGTTCAGCGTGTGACCTTGCTATTTCCAGTGTGGTCTGCACACCAACCGTCGGGAGGTCTGTGACAAATGCGCAGGCATGGTCCCCACCCCAGGCCTGCTGAATCGAAGTCTGCATTTTAATAAGACCCCCAGCTATTCAGTGGTTCACATGCACGTTGATTTGAGAGGCTCAGCATAGCAGAAGTTTCTGCCAAAAAACTTGTAGTCTACGGGAGTCACCCATTATCACCCATGAACACATATTGTAAAGGTGCTTTTCAGATGTCACTCAGTGTCCAAGCTGGACAGATTCCCAGGCGCCGTGCATAGAATCGTGCTTTAATAGGTCTTGTGGGAATGAGAAATCTGTATGTATTTTAGAAGGCTTCCCAGGCAATGGTGCTGAACAGCTAGTTCTGTAGAAAGCAAGGCATTGAAAGACAGGATATAAAACTCAGCTGTTTTTTTTTTAATCCTCACCCATGGATATATTTATTGATTTTAGAGATAGAGGAAGGGAGAGAGAGAGAGAGAAACATCAATGTGAGAGAGAACATCAATCAGTTGTCTCCTGTATGCACTCTGAACAGGGATCAAACCCACAACCTAGGCATGTGCCCTGAACTGGGAATTGAATCCTCAAGCTTTTGGAGTATAGAATGATGTGCCAACCAACTGAACCACTTGGACAGGGCAAAACTCGTGGTTTTTTAAGTTTGGATGAAGAGAGGATGGGTAAAGGAAAGGTTCATGTGGGGAAACAGAAATCTCACTCAATTATCTGTACAGCAGTGGTCCTCAACCTTGGAGGCACTAGGGACTGGTTTCGTGGAAGACAATTTTTCCACGGTCTGGGATGGGATGGGGGGTTGGGGGGCTTCAGGATGATTCAAACCCTTACATTCAAGCTCACCTCCTGCTGTGAGGCCAGGTTCCTAACAGGCCTGGACTGGTACTGGTCTGAGGCTGGAGGTTGGGAACTCCTGCTCTTAAGTGTCAAGTTAGTGAGAAGCCATTTGGGAAGGACAAGAAAAACTGGAAATGACAGAAGAAGTGGCTAGAGAGGCACTCCACCCATCCCACTGTGGTCTGTCTCTTTCACAGACCACCGTGCTAGACAGTGATGGGGAGTGAGGTAGGTCAGTCATCAGACATTCTCTCTGTGCCCTAACGCTCTCTAATAGAGTGGGGGAGACAAGGATATCCATAACTGTAGTCCAAGTCAGAAGGGAAGAAATATGAAAAGGAGGTGAAATAACTGTATTCTCACCGGAGAGGAAGGAAGGACAGTTTTAGCTAAAAGCATCAGGAATGGCTATGCAGGCATAGTCCTAACATATCTGAGAAAGATTGGGGTAGAAGGGAAAGCTAGAGGAAGTGTTCCAGGACAGCGCAAAACTTTGAGGTGTGAAAGAGCTTCTGGGGCCCAGACCAGCACCCACACTGATGTGGGTGAAGAGGCAGCAGGCGATGAGAGACAGCCTCACAGGGATCTTGGTGGCACCAAGTGGGACAAGCCGTATACGGTGCTGCAGGGGCATCAAACCAGGGAAAACACCCCAGAAAGGTTAGTGCCCCAAGAGAAATGACTCTCTAAGCAGACTTTTAAAGGATGAGGAAAAGTGAGTTGGGTGAAGTTGAAGAGGCAAGGAGGGAAACAGGATTCCAAAAACTGGGAAAGTGAAAAAGAACTCACTTCTTCAAGGAATTGAGATGCTCAGTACAGCTGAAGAAAGCGTGTGGTGGGGAGGGTGACAGAAGATGACACAAATGGAAGCAGTCTTTGCCAGTTCCTGGGAGCCTTCGCCAGGAGACACCTGGAGTATACCCACCTTCTTCAGGTCCCCCTGTCTGCTCCAGGAACTTGAGTGTGGCCTGGCACCTTGAGGATGCTGGCCACACCCTGGGTTTCGATACTCAGGGCTTCAAGGAGAGAGCTTACACACCAGTCTTGAGCTGCAAACCCTCAGGCTTTTATGAGAGGGAGAGGGAAAAGGAGAGAGGGAAAAGGACAAAGTATCTTCAGAATTTGTTGTTCCTGCTAGGTGAACCTAAATCCTAAATAACACCACTGGATTTACATTTTGAAAACATCCTCCTGGCTTCATTGTGATTCCTGAGCATGAGGTTTCCTTCACTTTCTTAGGATTATTTCACTTTGTCTTTTGTTTCCTTGTCCCTTAGGGATTAAGATGACGAGAATGAAGCCATCCTTTGTCAACAGGAATAACATTTTGTGGTTTTTACTTTGTTTCTGCGAGTGGCTGGTTTAAGGTACAGGAAAATGATCGACATGATACACAATTATAAACTAATTGCCAAGAACATGGGAACCAAATCTCAATAAACAGTTCCCCTCTGCAGTTTGTTTTGAGCAAAGTTGATTAGCATCTTAAACAGGAAAGTTACATGACTCTCATATCTGAGTAGCTGCAAAATGTTAACATATGATAATGATTTGCTACATCAACAATATCAGATCCCTTGTTTTTAAAATGCCCAGCCAGGAAGGACTTCACACATTTTACTCAATCAAGACTTTTTCTCTCGGCAAGGAGGACACAGAAGCAGGGACTGTGCAGCGGGTGGGGTACCTGGGGACCATCCCTCCCTGTAGTGATCTGAGTTCTCTAGGTTGCATCCGGAGCACAGAGCTACCTTCTTCCTGCTCCCCCCGCTGCCCTCATCCCTCTGCCCCAGTGGTCTCCAGGACCACAGTATTCTAATAATAACCAATGGTTTGCAGCATTGTTTTGAACAATTTAATCATGTTCTTCCCTTTCAGTGTATCAAACAAAAGGAAAAGCCAACATTAAAAAAAAAAAACAATAAAACAAAAGCCATTACAACAACTGTACTTAGAACAGAAGGACATTATGATCTAAAAATGTTTTAAATTAGTTTTTAATGTGAAAATTAAAGGCATTATAAATCCATCACATAAACAAGATGGTAATTTTCAGTCGATGTAAGGAAAAAAAATGCATCCTGATAGGAAGGGCTTTAAAGCACCGGAACAGGTTACTGAAGGAGATTTGTTAACGTGGTTTCTGTGGAGATCTTTAAAGGGAAAGAAGCTCATCTGTCTTCATTGGCTTCGAGAAAACTTGGTAGGAGGCGAGAGGCTGAAATTGCTGGCAGTGAAGTTCCCTTCTACAAGAACATTTAACAAGTTCTGTGCAAAGGAAAGGTCTTCGTGGCCTTGGGGGTGGGCAAAGATTTCTGAAACAAGGAACAACAAGCACTAAACAGTAAAAAATGATAGCCTGGATGTCATGGAAATCAAGAATTTCTCATCATCAAAAGACGTAGTAGAATGAAAAGGTAGGCTACCGATTAGGTGAAGGTATTTACATAAATCCAGCAATTCTTGTATCTGGAGTTTATTTTTAAAACATAGTCCTATAAATCAGTGAGGAAAAAAAAGACAAACACTGCATTTAAAAAATGGTGAAAAGATGTGAACAGGCATCTTACAAACGTGCATATTGAAACTGCAGAAACACATAAAAAATCCAGCATCGTTACTAATCTTAGAAATGCAGGTTAAAAACAAAACGAGATACCACGGCTTCCTTGCCAGAATGTCTGCAGTTGGAACATCTGTCGGTACCTGGATCTGGTCAGGATGCGGAGCGGCTGGAGCCTCACACGTTGTTGCTCAAGTGTAAATTGGTGCAACCTCGTCAGAAAACTCTTCGGCAGGATTTTTTTAATGTGAAGTTAAACAACTACCCTGTCACTCCACAGGTCCACTCCTGGGTATTACTAGAATCGAAGGTGTGCCCAAACAAAGATTTGTAGATGAATGTCACAGCAGCTTTACTCAAAATTGCTACAAACGGAAAATGACCTAGGTATCCACCAATAGAGAAGGGAGGAAAAAACTGAAGCCAACAATGGTGTAGGTGCTACATGGTATTAAAGAAGAGTGAACTACTGATACATGTAACAATGTGCATAAATCCCACAGCCCGTGGGCTGAGCAAAAGAAGCCAGCCACAAAAGAGTGCTCTCTGTACGTCTCATTTAGGTGCAGGTTAGGAGAAGGCAAAACAGAGAGATGGAGAAAGGCACCAGAATAGCAGGGTAGCAGGGGTTGGGGGTTTGAGGGGAGGGGATCACGTGGCAGGTTGGCAAGGGCCATGAGAGGACATGTTTGGGGTGATGGAAATTTCCAGTGTCCAGTCTACATTGTGACTACATGCTGTGTGTGTGTGTGTGTGTGTGTGTGTGTGTGTGTGTGTAAAGAATCATTGTACACTTCAGAGTAGTGAGTGTACTGTTTGTATACCTCAAAAAAAGATAATTAATGAAAATAAATTCTGTGTTGTGATTCTGAATCTCCTTGGGGTATTGTCCAGTATTTCCATTATATTATGTGAATTACTTGTCTTCAAGCACTTTAGGCCATGAACCCTGTCATTTAAGAAAATGATAGTAGAGTGAGTGAATGAATGAATGAATGAATGAATGAATGAATGAAGCATTTATACAATGCATGGCTTATTAACCATATCCACTGGCATAGAATAGATTTGGAGTACAGTCATCATCATTGATAGTGGTTGTGAATCCACATTTGATAGTCTCGGTTGCTTTTTTCTGGGCTGACTGGGTGTCTTTGATGCCAGAGACCCACTCTCACCATGCTTACTTATGGAATAAGGTTAAATCCATTTTAATTCACCAGCCGTGTTGTTGAATTTCACAGTGGGCATCTCATGAGGTACTAATGAGTTATACTAAGTCTAACCCATTGGTGAAAGTAATCAGATTGCAAGGATAGGAAACTACGTTGCATTTTGTAGGTCTGTCTCCCAAGTGTTGAAGTTGTTTTAGACCGCACTGGATCATGTTATAATGAACAGGGAAGTGGACTGGGAACATGAAAGATTGGGGTAAAACCCCAGTTCTGTCACACATTAGCCCTGACCAAGTTATTTTTTACTTCTGGGTTTCGTTTTCCTCTTCTCTAAAGGTGTGAGGGGGCTCATTACTACCTTCCTGGGAAACTAGAAAGGAATAGTAGTTGGGAAGTACTTAGCATATTAGTTAAAAGCACAAGAAAACTTCCTACCTTTCAGCCTTCCGAAGCCACGTGAGGCATCTAGATGTGGAGTTCTACCTTTGGTCAGCCACCACGTTGTCGTCCACTCTCAGCCTGAATAGCAGAAGGCCAGCTGCTTCTAACTTGATAAATGTAGGGGAGCTCTGAAATAAGCAACAATATTCTCGATGCACGCTGGGGCATCCCCTGGATTGTCTTCCAGCTCTCCTGGTCCTTGTGCTCTGCTTATTCATTAAATTTCGTGTGCTTTCCCCTATATGCCCTTTCACAAGGCTTGTCGTCTTTTGAATTGGATACATTTCCCAGAGGGTGTTAAGCACTCTAGTCGCATACTATGTGCTGCAGCACAGTTGTATCAAATAGCCGGAAAATAACAATAACCAAAACCTAGAGCCACTAACACCTCAGGGTGGTGGAATGGGCTACTCAGGTGGGAAAGACTCCCCTGCACGAGGTCCTTTAGGAGCCCTTGAAGATTCACTCTCACCTCTCTTTGCCCTACTCAGACCCTCTCAGGACTTCGTCACTCATCTCCCTTACCCTCTGACTTCCAGTGGGCAAACTACCAGCAGGAGAGCAAAATGCAAAGGAGAGGGAAGTTGGGGTGTTTATTTCTCCACTCCTGCCACAGGGGCTGTGGTTTGCCAGTGACTGCATCTCATACTTGAGGCCATAGTTCAGCAGCCTCTCTCTCCAGAGCAGCTCTCCCCACTCTCTTTTCAGCCTGGAAGTGGTGTCTGCCTCCCGCCATTGCCAGCACAGAGGCACATCAGCCCCCCGCCCCCCACACCCCCCTTCCATTCCATTAAACCTCTCTCTGCCTTTGTCCATGCCACTTACCATGTCAATTTCTATTGCTTCCATAAAAACTTAGCACAAGTTCTGTGGCTTCGACAATGAAACTTTATTATCTTACAGTTCTGCAGGTTACAAGTCTGGCATAGGTCTCCCTGGCCTAAGACTGGGGTGTCGGCTGGGCTGCATCTCATTAAGGAGGCTCTAGGAGTCTCTTTTCCGGTCTTTTTCGTCTTCTAGAGGTCACCCGCATTCCTTGGCTTGTGATGCCTCCATCCATCTTCGAAGCCAGGAGCAAAAGGTTGAGCCCTCATGCCCCATCCCTATGGCTCCCTCTTCTGCTTCTCTTCCCCTTTAATATTGGGCCCACTGAGATAACTTAGGACAATCTCTTCATCTCAAGGACTTTAACCTTAATCAAACCAGCAGAGTTCCAGGTGACAGTCACAGATTCCAGGGATTAAGACATGCATGAGCCATCATTCTGCACGTCACAACTACATTAAGTTTCCTTCATGTACCCTTTGGTGCTATCTACTCCCGGCCAGGACACTGGCTGATAAAACATTATTGAGGTTTATCCCACAGAGATGGTGGTTCAGGTATTGTTTCAAAGGTGAAATTGAGGATAGAAATTAGCCAAGTGTGTTTGGGATTTACCGTACCAGTATTAGGTAATTTTAATGGTATTGGTTAGTTAAAGAAAAAAATTAGAAGATTCAAAATTATTTATACCTGCTAACTGCTGAAACTGTCCATAGAATTTTATAAATGTTGGCTATCTTGAGGGGGAATTATCTGGTTTTCAATATGCATATATCAAATATATGTGCACATACGGCTGACACCTACTGACTTCTGTAGCAAAAAGATGATAACCCAGAGTAAAGCTTTAAAAAGGAAAAAGATCGGCATGAAAGAAAGAAAATCCACATCATGTACTTCCCAGGTAGGCTGAACTTTGCTCTGGTTTCCTTGGCCTCTCTGTCTTTTCTCTTCATCCAATCGGTCAACTTAGATCTTTCTTCCTCCTTCAGCCCCTACTTCTGCTACTTGAAGAAGAAAAATATATTTAATAAGTTACTGCAGTTTTGCAGTGAATTGGTCTACTACGTTAACTCCTTCAGGAGTATTGATGTGGTGAAGGAGCAGGGTCGATTTGATGTGAGTAGAAAACCTTGGACCCGTGGGTCTATCAGTCCCATTCAAAAAGGAACCATTCCATCCACATCCTTACTGCTGACTCTGTGCTAGGTTAGCCAGCCATGCTGGTGAAAGAGAACATGGCAGACAAACACCCAAACAAGAAGCCAGGGCTTGGGTCTACAGATCAGATGGTGCAATTGTAGGCAAAGCAGGAGCAGGATCCAAGCAGGCAGGCCAGGACCACCATAAGTGTCATTGAGTAATCTATTAGCATGCCAGTCCTGTAGGACTAAAGAGCGTTGTCTGGATTCCTTGATCTCATGTTCCCAATGCCCAGAGCAAATATTCTACAGATATTTGTTCAATGAAAGACTCAAAGAGGCGAAGGAGAGAAAGAAGGGACACTTCAGGGTTTCTAACCACCCCTTCAAAGACATAGCTGCCTCTTTTTCCTTGGCCACCGTTTGCCCCTCCTGGGGTAGAACTCTCCAAGGTTGACATGTGTATGCACAGCCAGAGAGAGACAAGGTTCCCCAGGTACTACCAGCTGTTGATTTTACAACAGGATCTCAATGAATGTGTTGTTCTGCTTTATAAGGGGGCAGTGGTGTTTGAACCATGGAGCTATATCAATAATACATGTAAAATTCACTTGTAATGGGAAGCATATCATAGATCAGTTATGAAGCCCACTTGGCCGGCACATCTAAACCCATTCTTTGGATATTCACCTGACCCTTTCATCCACATGACATACTTCATGGAGGTCTCGACTCACCTGTTCCCTTCTCAGGTACAGTCTCCCAATTCCCAACTCTCAACCCCACTCCCACTCTCTTCTCCTGACTTTACTCTCCTTTTCCTCCCAGCACTTATCACTGTATGACGTGTGTTACATGTCAACTGTGTACGGTCTGTTCCCTCCCACTAGAATGGAATCCCGTGCCAGTAGACGCTCTGCGTTTAGGTTCCTGCCCCGGTGCTGAGCACAGTACTGGCAGCGTTGGCACTTCGTGTGTTTGCCAAGTGGAGGAATCTGGCTTTGAGTGTCCCTGGACCTCGGTTTTCTCATCTGTGAAATGGGAGTGATAATTACTCTCTGGGTTATTTTTAAACTTAAATAAGAGCCAGTAAGCAAAAGATCCAGGCACAGCATCTGGATCTTAGGAGGCCCTCAAAAATGTGAGTTTTTTAATGTTGTCTATCGTAATTGTGTATGGTCTTCAGAAGTATAAGTAATTCTTCTTTGTTATATATAGATATTATTAAATATTTAGGAAATATTAATGACTTAGTCCTGATTTGTACTCATCAAATTTCATCAAGACAGAAAACCAAAGTTGGCCACTAATCATTAAATAGACATTTTAATGAAATTCACTAGATGGCAATCTTGGTCTCGATACGGCAAGATTTGGGTGATTGACAGAAGTTCTTATTTGTTATAGCAAATTGTAAATGACCACATTAGACGGCACAAGCAGAGCAATAAATGTAGAGAGTGATTTAAGCCTAGGTTCTTATAATGCCAGTCTTTTTCGATTTACAAATCTAAGTAGTATGTTTCTCCATAAAAAGTGCATGTTAATGCAAAATAGTGTCTCAAAATGTCAAGTGCCATGAATCACTAAGATGCTGCTGATGGTTTGTGTTTTAACCTCACATTTAACCAGTTACTGTCTTGATTGTTACAAATAGTAGACATGCCTTCTGGTGTGATCGTTACTTTGTTAAATAATTTTGTTCAATGCCCTCATACTTCCCCCATGTCTCCCTAATAATTTGTTCATGAGGCTCATCATGTTCTGCATAAAACTTGCATGATTAGGTTTGCACCTGAAATTTTTGTAGATTGAGATAGATGGCAAAGATCAGATACATTTAAAATACTTTGCTGCACTGCCCTCGAATTGCCCATTTTACCAAATGTGAAACATTTGCTTTGTCTTCCCTGTGCCTTCCCTGGGAATAGCATTCAAAAAGCCAATGAAAACTGTTCACTCCCGGGCAGGCCTTCAGGTAGGTCCTTCTTGGACCCCTTTTGGAAGAGTTTTGTTGCAAAATTATCACAGTGTCTTTATTATAGATTGAAGTGACTTCTGTGGGTGTCCTGAATTGCTACTGATCCTTGGACAGCTCTAAAGTAAGCAAGGAAACATGTCTGTTTTCTTTCCTTCAGTAGTCATTCAGGAAAAATTAGACTTAAAGTGTGTGAAGTGAAGTGAGTTGTGACAAGTTAAAATGATCTTTGCCTCAAAAAGTGACTCCTTTGGGACAAAATGGAAATGATGGTCAGTGGTCAGGGCCTGTTTTGGAAGGTGGGTATAATCCTGTATCTAGGCTCTGACTTGTTGCATTAAATGCTCACTGTGTGTCTTTGGAGCTGTGGGACCCTACATCTATTGAATTAAGAAGATACTCTACTCACGATCGTTTGGGGGACTGAAAATAATGAATGACCACTTAACAGATGTCACTGGGCATCCTTCTTTAAGGGGCAAGACTGCCTGAACTTAAATGCCTGCTCCTCCAGTAATTAGCTAGGTGATCCTGCCTTGTGCGTAAAATGGGATGATAACTGTAATCTGCCCCATGGGCTGCTGAGGGGGTTGAATGACTGAATCTGTGTCAGGCTCTTGGAACATTGCCTGGCTCAGAATAAGCACGTCCCTCATTGTCTTCCAAGGCCCAGCGCGGAGTGTGCTTCCTCCATAGAACCTTCTCGTGTTTCTCTTCTTCCTGGCTGCCCGTGTGGTTTATTCTCCAAGCCATATATGTGGGGCCTTTATTATATTTAATGAAACCCCTTATTGTGCCTCCTTCCCCCCTCCCCGGCACAGCAGTCAGTCTTGCCCACACATTTATAAGATTGTTAAGGGCAGGGATGTTAAGTCCTTCCTGTAGCCCAGAGCTGGTTAAGTCTTTGGCTTCAGATATTTGGTAACAACAGGTCAAAATGACCCTCCTCTGCAAAACCTGTTAGGGTCTTCTTTTCCTGTCTCTGTGGGGAATTGCCTCTCTCTGTGTCTCTGTCTCTCAGCACTCTTTTGTCCTCTGAAGTCTTTTTTTTTTCTCTTGTGGCTTCCTTTCCTTCTGTCCTTCCTTCTATCCTTCCAGCCAAGCTAAGCACTTATCCAACTATTCAATATTAAAGAACAAAAAAAAACCTTGCTATATGCCAGAAGCAATGCTAGGTGCTCAGTATATGAACAGTCAACCTAAAAATAGCCCATGTCTTCATGGAGCTTACAGTGTGTTTACTTTCTAGGAGCAATTATATAAGAAGGTGATAAATAAGTAGTTTAATACTTAATTAAAAATACTTTAAAGGCTAGAAAGAACAGAGTCCCCTGAATGAATAACAAGAGGGACCTACTTTTGAATCGTATAGTTAGGCTGCTCTGTGGAAATGCTGTTTAAAATGAGACTTAAAAGATGAGACAGAATCATTGTGCCAGGGATGTGGGGGGAGAAAGAAGGTAAGGAAGGCTATGGCAGATATAGGGAGGCATAGAGGCCTTTGTAGAACATAGAGAACTTCATGGCCAGCACCACTGGAGCCCAGTGAACTTGGGGGAGAACACAGAACATGAAAGCTCAGTGATCAGTGGGGGGGCCATCACACGGAGCCTTGCAGGCCACATCAAGGGTCCAGATCTGAAGTAGAACTGAAGTCAGTGTCACGGGAAAAGTTGACATTTCTGATTTCTGTGTTTATGTTATTCTGTTTGCTTCTGTGGATATTGCTTTGTAGGGGGCCCAAGCCAATGTGAGGAGACCTAGAGGCTGCGGTAACAGTTGAGAACTCTAGTACCGTATTGGACACGTTGGGTTACTTTAATGATTGATTTACTTGACTCTTCCCATTTGCATCACTTCCTAGCATCCGGCCTGATACACGGTGAGGTGCTAAGGGGATGAACGCCTGAATTAAATGCTGTCCTCAGTGCAGTCCTGCGGGGGTTGCTTTTCTGGTCTGTGACCTTCTGTTTGGCCTATGATGCTGTGCTCATCTGCTGTCTCCTGCTTGGGACACATGGCATGTGCTGCCTCACTCCACAGGCACCAGGCATCAGGTGCAACATCCCTCCTACTGAAGGGGGCCTTGGAGAGGCTTCTCCTTGCCCAGAGACTCCTTAAATTACCTAATGCTGAAGTTTTCAAAACTATGTACCTAATTTATTCTTTGTGGGGTGTGTGTGTTTGGTGGTCTTCATGTTCTTAGGATTTTTCTGTTGAATCTAAATATCACTCTGGTGCTAGTTTGTACTTCCCTCCCTTCTAGCTTCTTTCTCTTTTGTATGGTTTTCAGAGCAGGAGGTGCTGTGATAGTGTGCAGGGATGAAGCCGTGGACACAGATACCAAGTGATCTGCCTCTGCCGAACTTACTTTCTAGGAGCTACAGTATAAGAAGATGATAAGCACTATGGGGGGAAAGAGTAAAGAAAGGCCTGCTGGTGGGTAGTTCATGGTCCAAGAAGGCAACATTTCAGCACGTACTTGAAGACACAAGGGATCTATGAGGATATTAGGGAAGAGTGTTCCCAATGAGGAGGGCACTTCATGCAAATGTTCTGAGGTACAGTGTGCCTGGCAGGTTAGAGGAAGCACCGGGAGGCCAGTGTGGGTAGAGGGCAGTGAGCTAAGGGCACTGATAGGAGCTGCATCAGTGAGACAGATGGGGAAGGGCTGTGATCTAGTGTGAGGACTTCTTTTTTTTCTTTGAGGGAAATGGGGTACATTGTATTGACCAAAGGAACTGCCGGAGCATTGACTGTTGACTCTTCATTAAGTGACAGAGGGAAAACAATCTACCAAATCTATTTGTCTTGAAATCGGTGTCTCGGGTCTGGTGGCATAGGAATCTGCTGACACCGGCCTTGAGTAACTATGACATATTGTCATTGCTTGGGTAGCTGAATATCAAATAAAGGAGTGTCAGCTTTATTCTAATGAGGTCCTGGAGCTCCTACTCACTGCTGGGGAGAGACAGTCAGGATCAGGAGAAGCAGATCTGTGCAGCAGAGACGACGGTGACCGAAACTGCCCCAAGCAGCGGGTCATCAGGAAGGGACTCACACATCACTCAGGTGGACAGGCAGCCCAGGGAGTGGTTAACAGCAGGGGTTCTTGGGTCAGGCTGCTTGGGTTGGAATCCAGTTCTGCCATTTGCAAGCTGTATGATGTATTGGGTTGTCCAAAAAGTCCGTTTAGTTTTTTCCATAAAATTCAAGACATATTTTTTATTTTCACCAGTAACATTATTGATTTGGATATTCTGAGTACATTGGCTATTTCCCACTATTGGCTTCTAGTGGGTAGAGGCCAGGGATGCTTCTAAACATCTTCCAGTGCACAAGACAGCCCCACAGAAGAGAATTATTTGGCCAAAATGTCAATAGTACAAAGAAACTTCACAAACCACTTTTGACATATTCGATTAGTCACTGCACCTTCTCCATATACTGCACAAATCTTTTTTTTTTTTGGCGTTTTTGTTGCATTTTACCTTTCTTGAAATGATGAAGCATACTACACGAAAAATGTTGTGTATCCTCTTCTATCTTCAATATTAAAATGGCTGCACAAAAATTCACCAATTTTGATAAGTTTTTTTAAATGCACACTGATGTTTTGTCTGTCACAATACAATCTAACAAAATTGTTCTGAATGAAGTTAAAGACAACTAAGCACTCCTAGAGCCATCATACAAAAAAATCTAACTGAACTTTTGGCTGACTCAGTAAGTTAACGTCTTTGTGTCTCAGTTGCCACAATTCAAATGGGATACTTGTGGTGTCACTTAGAGTTTCCATGAGGGTTGCGTGCTATTTGAAAATTGCTTCAGAAATGTTTTACATGATATCCACATGTACCCCCTCCATTTTGGGGGTTTATGTACCAGGTTTATTGCTCTGTGACTCAAGGAAATGAGGTGGCCCTCCACAAAGCCCTGTAGGCTCTTCCCTGAGTCCTGCATTTTCCTCTGTCTTTGATGGTTGACGGCTCTACACCTAAGCCTGGTATTTCAGGGCTCTCCTCCCATCCCAACAATACAACAGCAGCTTTCTATTAAGGGGAGCACCCTGTTGGAAGGAAATGTGTTGGCCGAGCCATCATGCTAATTATCTAAGGTTGAAAGGAATTGATTTTCGAGTAGTCATGGAGCTTACTGCCTTAAAAAAATAGTTTATTAAATTAATGCGGTATAAAAGGATTTCTGTTTAAGTAATTGGATGGCAACTGGAATAAGAATGAAAGCAAATTGAGAACTACAGGTACAGGGTTAGGTGGGCAATATTATTGAATATATATTTATTCTCCATTGGTTCTCGGGTTTTTGAGGAATTGGCATTGATGTGACACTATGCTTGAAAGGCAAGGACCTACATCCAAGAATACTCTATCTAGCATAGCTGTCATTTAGAATGGAAGGGCAGATAAAGTGCTTCCCAGATAAGGTCAAGTTCAAGGAGTTCATCATCACCAAGCCCTTATTATATGAAATGTTAAAGGGATTTATGTAAGAAAAAGAAGATGTTCAAAAATATGGACAGTAAAATGACAACAAACTCACAACTATCAACAACTGAACCTAAAAAACAACAACAAACAAACTAGGCAAACAACTAGAACAGGAACAGAATCACAGAAATGGAGATCACATGGAGGGTTATCAATGGTAGTGGGGAGAGAGGGGGAAAAGGTACAGGGAAGAAGCATAAAGGGTAGATACAAAATAGACAGGGAGATTAAGAATAGTATAGGAAATGGAGAAGCCAAAGAACTTATATGTATGACCCATGAACATGAAATAAGGTGGTGGGGGGATATTGGTGGGAGGAAGGGTATAGGGCAGAAGGGAATAAAGGGGAGGAAAAAATGAGACAACTTTAATAGCATAATCAATAAAGTATATTTAAAAAGAGGATAGTGTCTGGTTCTTTTCTACTCTAGAATCAGGCAGTTATTAAGACAGAATCTGATCAAGCATTGATAACTATTCTATTCCAGGTGCTTTTTGAAAACTATCTCAGTCAGTCCTGGCTGGCGTGGCTCAGTTGGTTGGGCATCACCCCACAAAGCCAAAGGTCACCAGTTTGATTCCCGGTCAGGGCACATGCCTGGGTTGTAGGTTTGGTCCTTGGTCAGGGTGTGTTTTAGAGGCAGATTGTTGTTTCTTTCCCTCTCTTTCTCCCTCCCTTCCCCTTTCTCTCTAAAAATAAATAAATAAAATCTTTAATAACAACAAAAAAACCTATGTCAGTTCATTTTCACTAGGTAAATAGTATCTTCTGTGACTCACAATTGGAGGAAACTGAAGCCAAGGGTCCACAGAGCTACAAATGGGGAGCCAGTTTTCAGCCTTCTATGCCTGCTTCCCAAGACCCTTTTGTACCCACCCCACTCCCCTGCTCCCCTTGGTAGGTCACACTGGCCTTATGAGTCCATGGACTTGATCTCTTCCATACTAGTAGGCAGCACTAGTGCTGCCCTGTCTGAGTTTTAAACCCCTACAGCCAACATTACACATTGGCCTGGGAAGAAGTCCCTGTGTGTTTCTTGGTCCAAGTGTGGATTGGCACACAGGCTTTCAACTGGTTTTCAAACCAAAGGATCATGGTGCCTGTTCATATTAAGGCAAAAGATTAGAAAAATAGGAACAACACTAGCTCAAAACAGAAATAGGAAAAGTAAATAATTTCAATGAATATCTCTGGGACGTGTTGTAGCAAAGGAGCTTTTACCAGCTGCTAACTCTGTAAGGCTGTGTCTGAGAGTGAGCAGGGGCTGCTGCTTGAGGGTTGGGAAGCAGCCATCATGAACTGAGCATCGAACTGCTCTCAGCACCAGGACTGCGCTCCACCCTGGGCTACGACTCATCGGCTTCCTGAGAGAGGTCTGCCTACGTGCGCAGGTACGCTGGGTAGGAACCGTGATGGCAGGACCTGTCCTTGTGCTGTCGCCAGCAGCTGGGAAGGAGCATTGAGCATTGCTCAAGAGCTGGCAGAGGCCGCTTGAGCTAGAAGAACAAACGCCGCTTTCTGAGCACTGAGGGTTCTTGGCAAAAGTCTTTGATCGCTGGAGCTGCCAGGTTGTGAATTAAGGCATGAAAGAATTTTAGTTTTTATTTTTAGTGATTTTTGAGAACATGCCTGGTATTGTCTTTTCCCCACAGCTACCTGTTCAGATTTGTTGAATTGGGATGGAGGCAGAGCCAGGCATCTTTCGTCTCCTTCCCTACCACTTGGAGGTCCTCCACGTGACTTCTGCTTGTCTCTCATGTGCACAGACGCAAGAGCCCTGTTGGTTCTTCCCTGGGTCCTGCGTTTTCCTCTGTGTCTTTGATGGTTGACGGCTCTGCAGTTAAGCGATGGTTCAGGGCTCTCCTCCCGTCCCTACAATGGAACACCAGCTTTCCATTAAGAGGAGCACCTCATTGGAAGAAATGATCAGCCATGGAGTAGACCAAACTGCAGTCTGGGAGCTTTGGAACTGTTGTAGGGTTTGACACAATTAAAGAAGATATCTTGCTTTTCTGGGCTAGACTCTGCTAAGATGAAAATTTCAGGTACCAAGAGATAGAAAACATCCAAAACATTTATTCTCCCTGTGTTCTCTGAATAGCTAGAATGCCCAGCAAAACTCAGAATGACCTACACTGCTCTGGTCCCCTGTGTCCAGGTGAGAATCCTCCATTATCTGCATGGTCTAGGCTATGAGAATTGTATCAGTTCCCCCAGGCTTTGGAGGGATGGCAAGAGCCCACCTGCACACGCTGCTGAGACCTTGCCACCTGGCGCGTGGTCATTCCAGTGTGGGGAACCATTTGGACTCCTGTTTCACTCTCCTCAGGATGGGAATCGAATTGTGGACCACTGGTGACAGACACATCAGTTTTCTTGCTGCTTTGGGAGCAGGCTCAATAGTGACACTCGGGTGCAGTCTTTTCATGCGATTTGAGATACCAAGTGGCAGATGTTTTATTCTCTTACTCTAAGGGATGATTTATGCAAAAGGGAAAGACTTTTCACAGGAAATCTGCAAACTTGCCATTGTCACTGCCTACCTTGTTGCAGATTCAGGTAGTTTTGTGGGAAGGGACAGCTAGGAAGGGAAGACCCTAGCAGTACCTTGCTGGAAAACACTGACTAATTTGTTCATTTGAAATTCCATCTGCTTCTCCTGAGAAGCGGGGAGAGTCATATGGTGATGTTAGTAGATCTCAAGCCTCAACTGGGATTTTCCTGAAAGTCTTCTGTAACTAGGACTTAGCCACATCTTCTTTACATCCAGTTGGACATCTAGTAAGCCCGCTAGCATTTATTAATCCAAGAGCCTTTCAGTACTCATGAGAGGTAGCTGGGGATGAAGGCTAAGACTATAGACTGCCTGCATGTCAGTCCTGGCTCTGCGATTTGCTACTTCTATGATCTGGTCAGTTTATTTAGTCATTCTGTGCTGAGTTTCTGCATCTATAAAGTGGGGGTAAAATTGATATCTGTGTTATTGAGTTGATGGCAATGGTACATGAATTACTCTATGAAAAGGAGTAAGATCTCATTTTATGATATAATAAGCACTTTTTAGGAGCTTGTTGGAGGGTGACGATAATGACGATTACAACTATGACAACGATGATGATGATGATTTTGTATTTAAGCTGAGAATGCTATCAAGTGGCTAGTAGTCTTGGGTGGGGATACAGCCACATCAGTCAGGAGTTCATCACAGATCTGTCAAGTGTCTGGACATATATGTGCAGTAGTATATGAGTATAGATGAGACTTGGAGTGTGGTGGTGGGAAGAACTCTCTAGAGGGCATGATGTGCCTGGATGTCTCAAGCAGGAAGTGGGGATTAGCTGGAAAAAGAGGTGAGAGCAGTCCCATCCAGGAAGAGGAACTTGTGTGTGACAGCTTAGGGAAGCACAGTTAGTTTGGCATGTTAGTTAACATGCAGAGTGCAGTTGAGAGGGGGTTGGGAGTTAAGTGGAAGAAAAAAATAGGAACCAGATCACCAATGGGCTCCTATGTCTTTATGGGGGAGGGGGGTTTTATCTGGATGGTCTGAAGCAAGAGAATGACAGAGCCAGGGAGGCAGCGAATTAAAAAATTGAAACAAGATGAAACTTCAGTGACCCTTAACGCAAGTTGAGTTCCCTCATCTGTAAAACCAGGGATCTGGGACTGCAGGGTGTGAAGGTCTCTGCCATGCTCGCCAGCTCAGAATGATGGACAGAGCATCCTCTTGTTGGATTCTCTATCAACAAGCCAGGAAACAGATGCTGTACTCCCCTTGGACTCTTGAAAATCAGTGCTAAGGAAGGAACTAATTTAGAGGCATGGGTAGGATTGAGAAAACCACCAGGGCATGGTGAGGGATCCAAGGCATAGCTCTAGAGTGGAGAATGAGGGGCCAAGAGGGAGACACAATATGACAGAGCCTGGTTCAGAGCTGATGCTGGGGAGTAGGGAGCAAGATCCCCTGTGCTCCCCCTTTCCTCACCCTGTCACCTCCTAGTGGTGTCTCCTGTCACTGACCCAGAAGCAAGAAAGCAGTGTTCCAGGTCAGCCTCCTGGGGCCCAGAGAAGGACTAAGAATAGGCCCTAAGAGAAAGCAGGGAATAACCAGCACCTATCTCAGGACAGACCATTCTGAGACTATTTCAAGTCTTTGTTTTCCGTGGCAACATCCACCGTAAGACAATAGCTGTGGATAAGATTGGAATTGGTGAAATTTTTCAAATCACCTTCCTCTTAGGAATCAAAAAGTTATATAAAGCTGTTTTGCTGTTATCGGTAACTTTCTTCCATTAGGGCGTTCTAATGGAAAACCACAGGATAAGTACAATAACATCCCTTCTTTCTTCCTACTTATTGAAACCCACCTGTGTGGCAGCCTCTTGAGACTGATCACCAATCTTTACAGCGTCTGAGAGGTGCTTTAATTATTATTCACAGTTGACGAATAAGGAAATGGACGCAGTGGTTTTCCGATGACACCACAGTTAGAAATAATGAAGCTGGGATTCAAATTCAGTTTTGTTTTTTGTCCATACCCCACTGCCTTTGGTAGGTCTACCACCCTGCTTCGGGAAAGATACTGAGCACCTGGGTCTCCACTGTCATCACCGTCATCACCATCATTTGTCTCCCCTCCATCACTGCCAACATCATCATCATCACCACCAACAACAAAGCAAAAGCCACAAATAGACATATATGGCCAGAGGCAAGTTTTATGGACACTAAACCTGAACATCTTAAGGAAGAGTTATTTTTGCTTAATTCTGGTTTTGTTTTTTTAATGGCAGGCTCCGATTTTGACTTTGTAAAGGGATTTTTATCAGGTGTCTTCCTGCAGATGTTTTCAGTGGTGACATATTGGCTATAATTTGGTGTCATGAAGCATTTCAATAGAATTATTGGTTTAGCCACTATTTTAATACTATTTTGAAGCCACTGAAATGTCTGCAACATAGTGCAAGATGAGACCACCCTTCTGTTCTCTCCCAAAATGATGGCCGCTGAAAGTCCTCACAACTGCAGACTAGGTAACTGAATAATTTGTATACCAAATTAAGGTCCAAATGATGCTTTTAATAGCATAATTACTCATAATAAGGAAAAGGTCAGCATTCACTAGTAATTATCTATTCTCTCTCATTTTTAACACATGGAAAAAAATGCTGTGGCCAGCACATCCAAAGGGGAAGAGGCACTATAAAACATCACTGGTGTGGGAGAGCCAGGCATTAATAATTAATTAGTAATTTCATTTGAAAGACACAAGGTATACTTGATCAGCTCATTTCTCCTGAAGCCTTTCATTTAAATACCATAATTCATAGTTTCTTAAATGCATATTTTCTTTCACATTTTTACTTTTCAAAGTCAGGCATTACTGAGTGATGTAGTCTTGTTTGGCATCTTTTTCTGTCTTAGTGGTATGTTGATAAACACGTGTCTTAAAGCCAGTGGCATCTTAAATGAAACAGGAATTCAGACCCTTATATTTTTTATTTTCCAATGAGATACCCTAGAAAGACTAAAAGAACTCTGGAAGGAGCTAATGCACGAGACCAAGTTCATATATTCTAATAGTCATTCATTTTTCTAATTTACATGTTGTGCCTTATCTGTGTGAAACACTGGGTATTTCATGGGACTAATAATCACAGTGATAAATAGTACAATGTCTTCTGTGTTTGGATAGTGCTTTACAGTGTTTGAGGGGCTGTTACAGGCATCATCTTATTTTTTCTCAGGGTTGCTTTGGAATACAGACATCATCCTACCTCTGGCTAAGGAATCCGTTACAGGCGTCCTGGAGGTTGGGTGACTCAGCTAAGGTTACCCAGGTCAGTCATGACAGCCATAGCCTCCCTGGGTCTCCCAACTCCAAGTCCATTCTTTCTATTTCAAAGGGAGGGGAATGCTGAGGAGAGAGCTGGAGCTCCCAAAGCAGCTGGGCCTGGGTCCAAGGCCTCCTTTGCAATCTAATATCTAGGCGGCCTTTCCCCGTGTTCTGACATCTAGGCAAGCTTTTATCCCATGTTGTTTTAATGGCATAAGAAATACACAAACATAAGCCCACTATTTTTTTAAAAAAGGTAAGAATCATGTAGTAAAAAGTAAAGCACCCTCACACCACTGTCCCTTTTTAGTATTTACTGCATTTTGTGTGTGCATCTGTGTGCAAGTAACCTTTCAGCACAAGTGGAGTCACACCGTATATAATGTTTTGTGACTTGCTTTTCTGATTTAAAGTATATCTTGGAGATCTAATCATTCGTTCAACGAATCTAAACAGTTCTCAGCACCCAGAAATTCTTACATCATTATATGTAGTTTTCTCTCCCTTTTAATCAATAGAGAGTATTCCATTCTGTGTATTTACTGTAAGTTATTAAGAAAATCATATATAAATTGTGGCCCCTGTCACTGGATATTTGGCTTGTGTCCAATGTAATTTCAATTACAATTAATGGTACAAGAAAAATATAACATAGCACATGCCTGTCTGTTCCAGTATGTATGTTTGTGGGCTAATTCCCTACAGGAAGAGTTAAAGAATGGGCGTAGTTTTGCCTAACTGTCCATAAAGGAAACTAAAACAACAGTGTCAGAATGAGCAAACTGAATCTCCATGATATCTTTTTTTTTTTTCATGAATAAAAGGAAGCAAATAATATAGAGTTCTACTGAAAATCCTGCAAAATAAGAGTTGGGACAAAGTAATAATTGGCACCCTGCAGGACTTCACCCTTTTCCATGGGTAAGACAGACTCCCCCAAATAGGACACAACAGGGCAGCCAATGCCAAGAGCGTCTGAATAGCAGGGCAGGTTTTAAAAGGTCAGAGGAAGACAATAAGATTTCCAGCTGCTGTGGGATGGGATGGCAGGAAACCTTGGCCTGCCCGGCAGATGGGTACAAACACACCCTAGGCTGTGACATTTTCAGCAGACAGTAGTGTAGACCAAGGCACAGCAAGGAGGATGAGTGTGAAATCCGGCCAAATCCTGCATGGTCTTATGGAGATGCAGCCTCTCACTGTTGGGATTAAAACTTCAGCTTTGCATCTCATTAGTCATGCAGGAAGGTAAGCCACTTTGCCTTGTCTCCTCAGTTTGGCCATTGGTTTTTGCACCTTACTTCTCTGCACAGTGACAAGAATTATACACCCATGGGTAGGCTATTGAAAGTCCTGCATATTCCTCTAGTGGAGAATAGTGTTCATAAAAAGTTCAATGACACAGTTGGGACTGGAGTAAAAAAATCTGTTCTGTTGCTGTTATGAAGCTACATTTCACTTCAAGTTACCTGCGCTGCTCTGTGTCCAGCATTCTGCCAGGCAAGGAGAGAGGGAAATAAAGTGAAGGGGACAAAGAGGTTATAAAACCAGCTCTCAACCCACTGAAAGCTTTCATAGTAGAAATAGAATTTTGTTTCATATCAACAAAACCCTGGGAAGCACCAAGTGCCTCATTGGAATCTCCCTCACCAACAAATTTTTTCCAAAGGCATTTCTGAACTAATAGAAATTATTGCAAGGTAGCTGAAAGACATATGGGTGTTTTTAAGGAAGATGCTACTGCCAATAAGGGTAGGGTTTTGTGAGCATGTGAAGGCGGGGTTGGTTTTCAGAGACAGTTGGCTAAAACCCAACCCTCCTTGCTAGTTCATGTGACCACCTGGTGACTCTACCAAAGATCATGATGATACACGTTTTGATCTGCTTACTGCAGCTCTGTGCCCACCATCTTCATCCATTTCATATTGTTAGAAGTCAGACCTTGTGGGGGGTGGGGGACAGGGGGCAGGTATATGTCAGTACACACTTCCTGTACTAGGCTACTGTGCTATGTGTTACTATTCACTGGTTTCCATATTTGTACTATTGACAAAGAAAGAACTGTAGTTTACAGGGATGGCATTACTGAAGGAGAAAGAGGTTGTGGCTTGTAGCAGGTCCTGATGTCCCACTGGGCAGGTAAAGTGACCTGCAGAATGGTGCTACACTGTCCCCAATTCTTCTGCACCGGGAAGGCTCCAAAAGCCACAGCTTTCCTGATCTCCTCAAGGATTTTTGGGTGCTTGAATTGGAATAGTGTCTTAGTGATTTGACTGTGTAATCTAAGGAGCCACCTTGGGTCATAGATAGACTGACATTGTCATAAACAATTGAGAGCCATCTACTCTGCATTTTTGTCTCAGGCTGTAATTGACCAGGCAGGATTCGAGCAGATCCTTGCCAGCTAGCATGTTTGGCCTATGCCAAGCTCCAAACTGATTGGAAGTTGCTGGACCCAAGGCTGTCCTAGAGTGGATAGCCAACAAGCCCGTGAGGTAAATGGCGGTGGTCTAGATGGCTCAATATTTCCTACTCTTCACTGAGTCTACACTGTAGCAAGGGTCATGGCCATGCATTTTTCTGGAAGGGAGCACACCACATGGTCCCACCACTTTTCTAACGGAGCCCAGGTCAGAGATTCTAACTTTAAAGCAGAGGGAGGCACAGCATTTGGAGCATCATTTAAAAAAATACTAATAAAAATAGTAATTATTCACATCAGTTTTCTACGTAGTAGACATTACTCCAGGCACTCAATGTGAATCATACCACTTAATCTTTCAGCAGCCCTCTTTATAAGATTGGTACAGTTATTCCCATTTTACAGATAAGGAGACAGAGGCATGCTAAGGTCATATGCTCTGGGTCATCCAGCTTTCAAGTGGTGACTCAAACCCAGGCAGTCTGACCTTGGGATCTGGTCCATGGGCCATAACTAATGATAAAGTTCAAAGGGTACCAGGAGCAGCCATGTGAACAGGGAAGTATAGACAGAAGCATTTGATGGTTGGCCAGTTGCCTCTGAATAGGTGACTCCAGAAAACACAGTCCTGTCCTACTCTGTTCCCAACAGCCTGGTGTCTTCTTTTGTGATCTCTAGTAGGAATCATTGATTACTGAAAATAGTTTGTGAAACAATCCAATTCAGTGAGGCAAGACTCGCATGTCAGCTGTTACCATCTTTATTTGCTCATGTCAAGTGGAGTCAGAGCCCTTCTGTGATCAGCAAAGCCAAGTATAAAGTGGTTGATTAATTTCCTTTAGGTTTTGTCAAAATTTGTGGGCAGAGAATCTAATTTTCAGTTTAATTTCCCTTCCTAACCCCCACAACTCCATTTTTCCTCATTCTTTCTCTCCCTATTACTGCCAGCCAGAACACATAATTTGTAGTTTTACTTTACTTGACTGTTGGGTTGATAATATTAATCTGAGTCCTCTCCCTTCTTATTATCTTTATTTTGAGTAATTAATAAAGGATGGTCAGTTACAGCCCTGCTTAAATGATGTCAGCTATTTTGCAGAATATCTGAAAAAGCCAAAGATTTCTACTCAATTGCTATTTAAAAGACTTAAAATACCCACAGTGAGTTTTTTTGTGGTTAATAATTTTGTGAGACTTGTGTGTCTACTATGGGCTAGACATGAAGGAAATACAAGAGTGAATAAAACTCATACTACAGCTTTTGTTTTCTCAGATAAAAAAATGAAAAGAATCATTAGATTTATTTCATAGAGCTCTGATTAAATTATATAATCTTTGTAAGTGTCTTAGTCTAAATACTCAGTGTTAGCTAGGGCCACATGGCTTCAAGGTTGTCCTGGTCTCTGATTCTGTGGCCTGGAACCAGCTGGTTGCCCTGGTCCAAGACCTCCCTTGCTTGCCAAGCTCCCAGGCCTGTGTTGAAACTCCTGTTTTCTCTTTCCACATTGCCAGTGCCTGAACTGTGACTATTTTCAATCCTACACCGAGATTTCATCCGTGGAAACACTGTGGTAGGTATTAACTCCAAGCTGTGCAATGTAGTGTTGGCTGGTTTCTCATTGTTAGTGTTGAAGAGTTGGGATATAAGATTGAGAATATCTTTAATTCCTCCTCAGATCTGCTTGTTTCCCTTTGGTTACCACTAGGTGGTCAATGAAACCTCTTTTATAAAGTAGATATACCTTAGAAAATGAGGGGTGTTCACGGGGTCACTGGCTTGTTCCAGACTTAGCACAGATGGTCTTGAGTTCCAGGAAGCTGCTAAGGGATAGTTTCCCCAGGACTGTCTCAAGCTATAAAGCTGAAAATCCCAGTTTCCAAGAACCTCTTGGGTCTCAGGCAAACAGGAATGTTGGCCATCCTAGGTGTAGAGGACCAGGGGCAATGCATAACCCATGGACACAGACAACAGTGTGGTAACAGCCAGAGTGAAGGGGGTGCGGAGGCTGGGAGGAGGGGCAAAGATGGGGTGGGGGTGATGGGAATAGTGTCAACAATAAAAATAAAGAAAAGAAGAAGACCAAGGCAGTCAAGAATGCATACCTCACATCCTGTTTATATGTAATTATTTTGCCCCAGTAAAGAATAGAAATTAATTATTCCTTTTGAAATTCAATAACTGCCTTTTAAGTACTGTTTGTAACAGAGATAAATCTGTTCCTTCTTGACTTGCCTTTGGAAACTTTTGGGAGAAGTTTTTTATTCTTAGCTAAACAGTCAGTGTTCCACAGGTTAGACTCCATACTAATACCACTTTCCCAAATATAAACAGCTCTCTAATTAACCTGATTCTTTCCTGGGTTCTCACTATTGTCAGCTTTTAATACCCCTTTTTCTGAAGTCATCTTTTCTCCCAAGTGTTACCTGTACTGATTCTGATCCAACTTTTGGGCCACTTTGGGAGTGGCCACACAACATCGCTTTGTCCCTGCTGTTTCTCATTTGCAGGTTTCTTCAAGGTAACCGGTGCAGTTGTATTATACTATTAAAAATACAACCATTTGGGGTTCAGCAAAGTGAACCCCTTCACCCAGCATCAATCTAAAGCAAGTGCATTCCTTTGCAGTGGTTATCTGAGGGGACTTCTCCCAGGTCTCCTTTGTTTTTTTCCACAAGGCCAGAGGGTGAAGGGCATTATGTAATGAAAGGATCAGCTGATATCCTAATCTTTTTAGCAGCCCTGTTGCTGTTTAGGGCTTCTTCTGTAAGCTGCCTCTGAAATATTATTTTCAGTTTTTTAGACGTGGAAACTCGCTCTCACAGAGAAGATTAAATGACCTCTGCAAGGACACTCATTGCTAGTCAGAGGTTGATCCAGTAATCTAATTGAGGCCCTATAATTTCAGCAGTGTTGCCAAAACCACACTTTTCCCTCCTCCTGCCAAACCCAGTAATGGAGTATGATGACTTGCTTGGCCCCCTGCCCTGGAGGCTGTCTGATGCCCACAGCTGAAGCCATTTGACCATACGTAAGGGTCTGTCCCAGGCCAGGGTGTAGGATGACTAGTGGTCAAGTAACCAGAGGGAATTTGAGGAACCATCCTCAGGAGTCAGATCTTGACCTTTGTGGCAGTGGCGCAGCCCCGTCGTGTAACCCAGCACTGGTAATAAATAGGATCGCTTTTCTGTCCCCCTTTGTTGGATTCTCCCTTTTGTCCTTCAGTTCTTGCAAGACTGGAAAGCCTCGCCTGGTGCCTGGCCTAGGAACCCAAAGCCCATGTTCTTTCTCTGAGCCTTTGCCAAACAGTGGGAGCCCTGCTTTCTCCTGCCCACTCACCATCTGCTCGCCTTCCCCCATGATGCTGGCTTTCTCGTGCCATTGTTCCCTGAGGCTCCTGGATGCATCTTGACCTTTATTCTAGACCTCCTAGTCTGTTATTGCCTGCCTGAGCCACTGTGTCTCACCGTACACCTGGCAACTGCTCTGCCTTGCCCACCAATAGCTGGGTCTGCCTCGCCTCCGTGAGCCTGTCCAGGCTCAAGGCTCTAGTCTTACCCCACCATCTGTGAAGTTCAAGTTTCTTGGTCTGGAAAGGAGCCATCCATTCCCTATACCAGTTAAAGATTCTATGTGGACTCAGCACTTTCCTCCACTCTTTATTTTTTTTCATAGGGTTTAACCTTTTATCCTGGCCTCTGGGTGTAACCAGCAGTTGCCTTTTGTCTTTCCCAGTCGTGTCTGCCCTCTGCTTTTGATCTAGTAAATTGTCCTCATTTCTCATTGTCCTTACTTTCAGCCCCGGTGTCTGCTGTGGTTTCCTTCTTGCCTTTCTTTCTTTCCTTGCGCAGGACTCCATTTGCTCCATCTTGCACTGCATCGATCTAGCCAGCAAGTGGACAGATGATAGATAGATGGACAAACAAACATACAGACATTCTGCTTATTTCTTCCTTCCTGATCTGTGGTTGCCACACTCAAAGTAGAGATCACACTCAGAGTGATTTGTGTGAAACTGAGTGGGGGTCTTTGTGCTTTATCACTGTCCCCTCCACCATCCCTTATTGTGGTTAACGCTCAACACATGCCTATTATTAATAATAAAGCCAATACTGTTGTCTGGCCAGGTTCAGGCTTGGTGTTGGAATGAAGGGGAGCCTTGTACAAGTTTACCAGGATAACCGTATTTTTCTCTTTGTGTAGGAAGGGAAGCAAGACAAGGCTATGAAAATAATTAACATCTCTAAAGAAATCCAATCATCAGATATGCACCTGATTGCAGTATTTGAAAATTAGAAATGAGAGATTTTATAAAGCAGCCTTAGAAAGTGGCAGACATGGGACTGAAGTAAAGTTAAATTCATTTAATACCATGTACCCAAGACAGGGTAAAATTCAGGTAGTTCACAATTTATTAAACTTACTGTAACTTTAAAATTAAAATGATAGACATTTTAGATGTTTCTGGTTTGTCACAATTACCAATTCTGGAGCGGCGCACACTGCTATGTGCCCTTTAGTATGTGTGTCTGTTTCCACAGGATAGAGACCTTGATGTGGATTGCACATTGTAAACTTCTAGAAAACATTGATTCGCACTTCAAAAAGGCAAAGCCACTTCTAAGAGAGGGCACAGTTCCCAATGGGCATTGTCAGTTTTCCCAGTGCTTACATGTTTCTGGGTGAAAACTCAGCCCCAGTTTTCCTTCGCCTGTCTCTGTTTGCTAGTGAACACTAAGAAGCAGTTGAAAATAATGAGGCGAATCTTTGTGTTTCAGGGTAGAAACTATCTCTGAAATCCGTTGTTAAGTAAAAAAGTTGAAAAGCAATGCATAGGATACTGTCCTATATGTAGGGGTGGGCCAGGATGCTAGTAAACTATATATTCCTATTCTGAATATATATCAACATGTGTAAAATACCCAGGAAAGGAATGTATACAAGACTGAACCACCAGTAATGCAGAGAAGAGTGGAATTGGGAAAGTAGTATGAAAAGAGTATGTGGCTCTTTATGTGTCTGTATTGTTGGAATTGTTTATAGTGAGAATTGTTGAAGGATTACCATGAACAATTTTTAAAAATTAATGACAGCATCCATAATACAACATCTTCTGTCTTGGGTATCAGAGGCTTTGTTAAATGACTGCTGGGATGACAAAATATATAGAAGCAAACATTTATATATTCAATACCTACTATGTGGCAGACTTGTGTTGGTGCTGTGAATGACACATGGTATAGGAGCAGACAGTGAGGCAGAAAATGAAGCCTTACTGGGTAAGGGACTCTAATTGGAGAGTGTTACCAAGAACAATGCAGGTAGGGTTGGGAAATCCTCTAGGTGAGGTTGTATTTGCTTTGGGTCTTGAAAGATACGCAGGAATTCTGCTGGTTAAGAAGGTGGAAGCGACACCCTAGCAAGATAAAATGTTATGTGCAAGAGCACGGAAGCATAAGAAGGTGCAGGTAGGTGTTCATGTGGCCGGAGAAACAGATCTGGGGAAATGATGAGTGATGAAGCTGGAAAGCTAAGTATTAATGTAGTCAGGTTTCCCAGGTGACAGCTCTCTTTCACTCTCGCCTCACCAGCACCCAGACAGGAGAGGCATGAGTGTGTGCACATGGGTGTCCCTACTGTATCTGGAAACAAAACCACATCCCTGCTCATGGCTCCACCATCCCTCATCTACCCCAGCCCTTCCCCATCCTCCTGCACATTTCTTCATCAGTAGTGTTCCTTCTTCAGAATCGTCCAGCTCTCTCAGACTTCCCGTTTCTTCTTCTTATCACATTAATATCCTCATGTACCTCTGTCCTAAAAATGCCAGTGTTGGCTCTCCCTCCTCACTGGCCCCGTCACCTTCACTTGCGCAGGCAGCAGGCTGGCTGCCCTCTGGGTGGGGCTGAAGTCACCCACAGCATATCTCTCTCTTGAACTCCTGCCATCTACTGCCCTTCCCTAATTATCTCTCTCTGTTCTTCTGTCTCTCTTGAAACCCCTGGCCTCAAGCTCTCATTTTTCATTTTTGTGTCCCCTGGAGACAGCACAGTGCTTGGCATATAGTAAGTGCTTACTAAATGTTGACCAAATGAATTGACTAAATGAGTTTTCCTTCATTTAATCCTGAGTGGTTGATTGATTTTTTTAAACTTTTTTTTCCCATTTTCCATTTTTTTAATTGTATTTTTTTCCATTACCATTTAGGTTGATTGTGACTTTGTGTTTTTATGCCTGACCCATCACACAGTACCATGTTATGTGTGCTTATTGGACAGTGTAATTAAGGATGATGTAACCCATAATAATTCATAGAAGAAAATGTAATGGGAGTAATACCATGAGAATTCAGAGCAGATTGGAAGCCATATTATTATTGAAAAACACTTTTCTGTTGAAAAGTAGAAGCTTTTCAATAAAATCAGTGTTGCGTAACCCAATTTTAATTTTCATGCTCTCACGCGGAGGTTTATGTATGTTAAATTTTTCAAATACCTCTAACTTGTGTGAGCGTTTCTCTTAGTGACCAGCTCTGCTATGAAATAACCCTGAGCACCCCATCTGAGATAGCAGTCTTCTCACTGTGGCCCTCCCCTTTGTCCCAGCCCCAAGTCTCTCCAGACCCAGCTTTGTTGTCTTTGTGGCACCTGTCACCATTTGGCTGTTGACTTGTCAGTGTCTGTGTCTTGTGCCAGGACAGAAGTCACTGTGGGCAGGTGTCTCTTTATGCTTGTTCACCAGTCTGTCCTCAAGTGCCTTGTCTGCAATGGGTACTTGATTAAATATTTCATGCCTGGATGAATCTTCTCATTATTCTATTGAAGAATCTATCGAACCATTTGCCTTCTGCCCAATATTAAAATTTCATCATATTTAAGTTTTTTTCCAAGGCTTGAGGAGTTAGCAAGGGCCACTTATTCTGTAGATTTAAAAACCTTTGAGTGTACCTGACACCATAAAATAGTCACCCATAGTTATTAATAATTGTTTGCTTGTTTCAAGTGGTTTTTAACTAATTTGATATTATGCAGAGGCATTTTCTCTTCTTTCAGTGCTGCCCCCTGCCCAGTCCTTTGTCATCTGGATGGGCAGTTGATTTGTTTAAAGTAGAAGATAAAAAAATAACATAGAGCTGCTTCCGAATACGTTAACCATGGAATCAGAAAGCTTTGCCAATAGGAACGGCAACACTCATGTGTAGATTATAAATTATTATTTGACACCTTTACTGTGTAGCAGATTTTTTAAAAGAGCACTATATTGTTATTGCCACAACAAGTTCCATGAGCTGAATACACACACATATGCATTTATATAGCTGGAGACTTCACTATTTGCTTTGAACAGTGGGGCAAACAGAGCATCAAATTAAGTGTTTGGACACGTGAAACCCACAGATTTTAAACTTTTTATATGGTGCCTTTTCAATCAGTAATAGTAACTCAAAAACTAGTTTGGCTCTCAAAAGTACTAGGGAATAAAATAGATTTGATGAGTAGAAATAATATGATTGAAGGGGTAGCTGAGAGAGAGGCTGGAATCACCCTGCTTGCAGTATGAAAGATTTTTGCTGCTTCATAATCAATAATCCCAAATGACTCTGAAGGGCCTCACTGATGTATAAAAGGTAGAGAAAAAGAATGTAATAGAGGAATAGAGAATCAGTGGAAAATTAGTTTGTAATCCTTTCTTGGGCTTTTCTTTAAGGATCAGGAAAACATCCTGCCCTCAATTCTCTCTGGCCGGTACGTCAAATGTGCGAGCAAGATACTTTCATTATTAAGGTAACGTGCTTTCAAATCGAAAGGCACCAAGAAGCACAGAAGAACCCTTTGAACCTCCAGCCTCCTTCTGCACCTGCTCAGAATGCCAAATGCCTGAAAGAGTGGGGTTAAGGACCCAGCATAGAAACGAAAAACATGTATATGTGAAGGCAGAGAGTGAAAGCTTTTAGATTCAACAACCTGTATAATTTCAAGGAAAAAATGGGCATGGAATAGAAAATAAAAAGGGGGAGCTTAGTAGAAGGGAATAAACAGGAGACAAGAAACAGTGAAGCCACAATAGAGGATTTTTGGTCATGATGTGTGAGGGGATGCAGGTCTAGTCAAGTACACTGAGTCCATTTGTAGTGTGCTTCTTGCTGCTGTTATCCATTCCTGGGGGCTCTGGGTGATGCCTGTTGAGTGGCAGTTTCTCTTGCTTTGGATTTGTTAAGCATCCACATAGGATCCCAGATTTCACCGTCACAAATAAGATTCATGAGCCAAGTGAGTGTCGCTCAGTGAAAGTCCAGATTTCTATTTATGACCCTAACTGATCCTTCCAAGAGAAGGCTAGTCAGCCACACAGACCAAAAAGATAAGACATGTTGGAAGAAAGACTGAGAAAGTGAAAATGCTTCCCTTGGCCAAAGTGTGTATATGCTGACTGGGAGCTGGAATTCATGTTTAATTGGATATTTGTGGCCAGAGAGGATTATGTGATTTCTCTTGTGGAAAGTACCTGCCAGCTTCATGCCTACATCTAAGGAGTGACTGGGATACGATGCCATGTTTCTTACCTTTTCATGCTGTTTTCTGGAAGGAACCATCAAATCCTTTGCATTTTGGCCTTTCTTTGGGCCCAGGTAAATTATACCACTGGGAAATAAATAAGATGGTTTATTGTGTAGCTGTCAACAAATATATCTAAAAATTTGTTTTAACCCTGTTTTGTACCTGACCCAAAATTCTTCAATAATGGTAAGTCGTAACAGTAGTGAGAGTAGCACCTATAGCAGCATTACATGTAGTACTAAAATAAAAATAATGTAAAAGACAACCATTTATGAATTATCACTAATTATCCTTAGTACCAGGAGCTCAATGATGTTTCAAGTTTATTTTCTCATCAAATCATCACAGCAAACCTGTGAGGTAAATTTATTGTCAGTGTTTCTTTTATGGTGAAACAGAGGTGTAGAAAATTAAGTTACCTGCTTATAAGTCAATAGCTAGTAAATGGAAAAACCAAGATGCAGACCCAGGTCCCTGGAGCAGAGTTGGGTTGAATGGCTGTTCACAATGTCATTCTTTCTTATTTAGATCTCTTGGCTTGTCAGGCTTTTACTTGTGAATATTAAATGTACAATGAAGAAAAGCCTCTTCTGTGTATTCAGTGCTTAGTACCCCACCCCTAATATGATACTACGTGTTGAACAAGTATCCAGTAAATATATGTGAATGAATGAATGAATGAATGAATCAGACAGGGCAGAACACTTACTACTTTCCAATCAGATGAATAATGCTATTCCTGGGCTATGTAGGTTGCTTCATTACTTCTCTTATCCCCAAATCTTGCTCTACTGTCAAATTGGGACAAGACACAAGGAGGACCTCTGGTTTCTGGTCCTGCAGGTAAGAAGCTTCGAAGTTGCCCCTCCATTCTAATAATATGGGAAAAGTTGAAAAGTCAGTAGCTCAGATCTGTAAGAGAAGTGAGGTCACAGAGCAAACCACTGCTCCCCAAATTAGAGAAATAAACGAATGTGTATGGAGACTCACGAGGGCAGAAACCTCCATGGGAATCAGCTCAGGTGGGAAGACCTGACCTGTAATTGATGAATTACTGAAGGCTCAGTGTGGGCAACTGAGAGAGAAACTCTGAGATAGAAACTCCAGGCAAAAACCAGTTTCAAGAGACTAAAAAAGAATCAGAACCATACTCACAGATGGCAGGGGTATTAGAATTATCAAACCAGGAACTTAATTATGATGGGTGTGATAAAAGCTTTAATGGATAAAGTAGACAACATGCAGTACCAGATGGGCAATCTAAGTAGACGGATGAGAATTTTAAGAAAGAACAAAAAAAAATGGTAGAGCTCAGAAACATTATAACAGAAGTGAAGAATGCCATTGATGGGCTTCTGAGTTGACTGGACACAATCATATTTACACATTTAAAAGTTTACTCTGCTTGAGCTATGGGGGATAGATTATCAGTGGTAAGTGTGGACGCTGGGAAATCAGGTAGGGGACCATTGCCTGAGTCTAGGTTGCCTTCCGAGCTGCGTTGGAAAGACTGATGGTGGAGGTAAGTGTATGGATCCTGAAGACATTCCCCATGCAGGTCCGACAGTCCTCGCGTAAATTGTGTGTATGTGTGTGTGTGAGAAGTGGGGTGAGGGAGAGCAAAGGGATGGAAGTATGGTGACTGTGCTTTTGTGCAGTCCCTGCCACCAAGAGTGGAGACACTGCTGGGAGAACACCTGTGAGGGAGGTCATGGATTCTGTTTTGGACATGTTAAGTTTGAAAGTCCTCCTAGACACCTACGCAAGACACCAAGTCGGCAGCTTGTGTAAGTCAGTCAGAGAGAGATTGAGGGAGAGTGTAAACTTAGGCAGCATTGACTTATTGACAATACTTAAAGCCAATGGGACTTGAAATGGCTGCAGGAGAGAGGAGAGAGTAAAAGGGGTCCCAGGGCCAAGCCCTGAAACACTGCTTAGAGGAAGGGAAGCAGGCAAAAGGAGGAGAGAAAGAAGGAAAGTAACTAGTGAGGTAGAACGCCATCAGAGCGAGGTGTACAGAAGCCAGGAGAAGGCAGTGTTTCAAGAACAAAGTGTGTCCCATTGTGTCACTTGCTCCTGAGAGGCCACGTGAAGGAAGGTGTGATATTGGGAAAAGTGTCTCAGTGGCCATGACAAGAGGAAGTTCAGTGGAAAAGCGGGGAGGGAAACCTTCCTAGAGTGACAGCGAGGTGCTGGAACAGACCTGAGATGATTTTTTACAGAGGTATTGTGTGAAGAGAGCAGAGACGTGGGACAGCAGCCGGAGGTCGAAATGGGGCGGGGGAGGTTAACAGTTTTCAAAATATATAGTGGCAAAAAAGTAGAAACAATATAAATGTCTACTGATAAGGGAATGGTTAAATCATTAGCTTTTCAGTGGGACGTGAGTATGTGTGCATGTGCATATGGACATACACTCTTTCGTGTGGATAAAATGTACCTCAATAACAATTTCTAAAAATAAGTAGATGGGCAGTTGCACGTACAGATGACTAACTGAGCTCAGTGGTCTTCTTCCCCTCCTCAGTGAACACTGTTTGAAGATCAAACTATGGGAATATAAAAATAGGTGGCAATGGCCATTAGGGTGGACAGGAGGGGGTCAGTGACATGGGCTGTAAAATGTTGGAGGCTCCAGACTTGGGTCCCAGAGTGAGGAATGGGATGCAAACAGGGAGCAAGGAAAGAGATGTTTATCCCCAAGTCTTTTCCTAATGCCTTGGGCCAAGAAAGGCAAAAGAAAAATGTCTGTCTCTGAAAAGTGTTTGTTTTTTTAAGTGTCTGGCATGTATTGGAGCATATTGTATGGACAGTTACACTCAAGAGCAATGTCATCTTCGCTGTGGCATTTAGGGGACATTCTGAGCAGCAAGCCACTCAGGCAACAAGCCCAGTGCAAATACAAGAAATCAAGGTCTGGTCTCCATCACCTTAATTTTAAAAAAATTAAGAGACAAGGATGTAAACCAGATATTTGCAGGACATTTACAGATAAAGCCAAATATGAGCAAAGAGAATGTTTTAAAAGTAACAACCCTCCTTTGAAAAACTCTAGGATCCTCAAAGAAAATAAAAAACCTACTGCATTCATTAAAAAATCCATCTCTTTAAAATAAAAAAAGTCCCAGATGCTTTGAAAAAGGAACACATCAGAGAAAAAAGACAGTCCACAGAAATTAAAATGCAAGTTTTGAAATAAATTTTAAGATGTAGTAGATGATTTGGCAGGTGAAGTTGAGAAAAATCTTTCACCATGTTGAGCAGGGGTTGACAAACTTTTTCTATAAAGAGCTAGAGAGTAAATATCTTCAGTTTTGCAAGCCATTGGGTCTCTGTCACAATCATTCCCTTCAGGCTTTGTAACACACGTGCAAATGGGCACGGCCGGGTGCCAGCAAAGCTTTGTAAACACGGAATTTTGAGTTGTGCCTAATTTTTACACTTTATAAAATATCTCTAGTTTTTTAAACATTTAAAAATGTAAAACCCATTATTATTTACTGTGTGGACCATAAGAAAAATAAGCCTTGGACTCGATTTGGCCCCTGGGGCCATAGTTTATTGCCCCCCACCGTGGGTGAAAGACACAGACGATACGTAGGAAAGGAAAACTGAATCACGGCATAAACTTAAGCAACTGCTGACATGTAAGAAAAGAAAGTCTATTTGATTTTCGAGTGCGGAACCTTCTTTGACATTCTCAGCACATGCAGCGCTGGGCTTCTGAGAATGTCGTACAAGAAAAAATAATCCAAACCAGGCTAATTGGCTTGGCGTTTGAATGGTTTTTACACAGTCATTATAAGGTAAAGACAACTTACTGATTTTTTTAACTTTGAAACAATTCCGTCATAATATAGCAAATAAGGTGGAGGGTGTAGAACAGAAAATATATGCTATTAACTTTGACCATATAAAAACAATACTGTGGGTAACAGAAGGTGGGACTTGGAAGGAGAGCAAAAAGTATAAAAAACATAAAAAGCAAATAAACATGTATAGAAAAAATAAAAAGTGCTTATTTGAAAGATCACCCAGATTTAATATTTCATATTAGTATTATTTAAGTTATAGAAATAAAAAATCAGAGAACCTGTATGAACACTTCTGCAAAGAGAACACGTAGATGGCCAATAGTCACATGAAAAGATGCTCAGCATCACCGATTGTCAGAGATGCAAATTAAAACCACAGTGAGATATGGCCTCACACCTGTCAGAATGGTGTTCATCAATAAATCAACCAACAAGTGTTGGCGAGGATGTGGAGAAAAGGGAACCCTCACGCGCTGTTGGTGGGAATGCAGACTCATGCAGCCACTGTGGGAAACAGTATGGTGGTTCATCAGAAAATTGAAAATTGACCTGCTTTACGACCCAGTGATTGTACTTCTGGGAATATATTCGAAGAAACCCGTTCCACTCATTAGAAAGAATATATGCACCTGTATGTTCATCACAGCATTATTTACAATACTGAAGATATAGAAGCAACCCAAGTGCCCATCAGATACGCATGTGGATAAGAAAGTGGTGGTACATATATATAATGAAATATTACTCAGCCATAAAGAAGAATGAAATCTTACCATTTGCTACAGTATGCATGGACCTAGCAGGGGTGTCCAAACTGCGGCCCGTGGGTCGCATGCAGCCCAGAATGGCTATGAATGCAGCCCAACACAGCATTGTAAATTTACTTAAAACACTATGAGATTTTTTTGTGATTACGTGTCACAGTGTATTTAATGTGTGGCCCAAGATAACTCTTCTTTTTCCAGTGTGGCCCAGAGACACCAAAAGTTTGGACACCCCTGAAGAGGGTATTATGCCAAGTGAAATAAGTCAGTCAGAAAAAGACAAATACCATATGATTTTATGTGGTGTTTAAATAACAAAATAAACGAAATTGAAACAGACTCATAGGCACAGAGAGCAAACTAGTGGTTGCCAGATGGGTGGGGGACTAGGACTCTGGGTGAAAATGTGAAGGAATTAAGAAGCGCAGATTGGCAGTTACAGAACTGTCACGGGGTGTCAAGTGCAGCATAGGGAACATACTCCACAGTATTGTGCTGTGTGTGGTGGAAGGTGGGTGCTGGAGATAAAATACATGATTGTCTCACCACTGCGCTGTACACCTAAAACCAGTACAAAATAGAATTGAAAAAATAAACTACGTGACAAAAAATAACCAGTTAAGAATTAAAATTAATGCTACCAAGAGGAGACCAAGGCGAAGGGAGGAAGGAGCTACTATATGTGTGCTAACTCCTGACCATTCTTATCATTCTTCCACAAATAGTTCTCTCAGTCTGACACACCCAAGGGCCTGAAAGAGACACACTACTAGTGCCCCTGGACATGGCACCTGGGGTTCGACAGGGGAGACACTTGGGTTACACCAGACCATGTATGTTCTACTTACAAAATAGTCATAGTTTCCAGGGCGCAGAAACGGGAAGAGAAAGTGGTGTTTTTCACTACGATTCCTTTTGTACAACACTTTTAAATCATGTGTGTGCTTTGCTTGGTAACCATAAGAAGTCTAAAAACAACCAGGAAGGTTACAGAAGCATAGAAATTACTTCAGTTGTGAAGCAGACCCCTTGTTCAGAGGGGCTGTGGCCACGAAGACATGTGTGCAGATGTGGATTCTGGAGAAACATTTTATAAAAATGAGGGCGATTTTGTCAACGAGCACAATTTTCTTTAATCATGTAAAAGTCAGTATTTGAAATGTAAACATATAAGGAAAGTATGGGGTTTTTTTTGTTCTCATTCACCTCACCTCCATTTTGTCCTCGCCCTCCTATCCGTATGTGGTGAGATTTTCAAGGTTGTCTCAATCCTGGGTTGTCAGATTGTTCAGCCAGATTTACCATTTACCTGAGCTGGAGTTTGCCCCTGTGCTAGTCAGCGTGAGCTGCCACAACAAAACACCTTCAGCTGCAGGGTTTAAGCAACAGACATTTACTGTTTCATAGCTTTGGAGACTGAAAGTCCAAGGTCAGGGTATCCCAGCATGCTCGGATTCTGGTGAGAGCGCCCTTGTTTGCAGACAGCCACTTTCTTCCTGTGTCCTCACCTGGCAGGGAGGGACAGGGACAAAGGGCTCTCTGATGTCTGTCCTCATATAAGAACACTAACCCTGTTGGACCAAGGTCCCACCTTATGACCTTACTTAACCTTGACTACTTCCATAAAGACCCTATCTCCAAATGCAGTCACAGTCGGGGGGGTAGAGTGTCAACCTCTGTCCTTTGGGAGAAGACGAATATTCAGTCTGTAACAGCCCCTATTGAATTATGTTGTCATTTGGTTGAATGGAGTGTGTGGACAAATTGACCACGGAGAAGTCATGGAGCTAGGCAGTAACTACTCATTCTGTAGGCTTTCTTTTTAAAGCCCCAGAACACTAGTGTGGGAAGTTTTGCATAAACTGACCCCTACCTCACAGATTGTGGAATTTTTAGGCTTTCCAAACCCCAGAGCCGCCACCTTGCCCCTGCCACGTACAATTGAAGCAACATTTCTTAGTGCTTTGGTTTTCTCCTGAGTGCCTACAGCACAGTGGCCCCAGCTTCCCAAGGACCCATCAGCGTTCTCTTTTCTGTCAAATTACAGGAACACTCAGCTTTTCAGTTGTTTCATTTGATCTTCACGGAAACTTTGCAAGGACAGGGGTGTTTTTGTTTGCATTTTGCTGGAGATGCAATTGAAAGGCAGAGATTAGCACTGTCCCATTGTACTGAGGAGAACATGTGCATCCTTCCCTGATAGGAGAGTGGAAAGAGCTCTGGACCCAGAGTCAGATGAGCTCCATGCCTGGCATATCCAGGTTAGGCCAGATGCAGGGTTGTTTTGGATCAGATTTACCTTAATTGATTCAATTAAGGAAGAATTCTAGCATTGGAGTCTTCAGTGAGATAGCTCACATGTTTTTTCTCCCTGTGTCCATCAAGCCAGAGTGATATCATGAAGTAAGCATGGAGTTTGAACTCACTAGCAGTGTGACCTTGGATGAGTTACCTTACCACTCTAAGCCCGTTTCTCTGTAAACTGGAAGAAATAATTATGTTGTCGCTTGTTGAGAAGATTAAAAGTGATTTATCTGAAGTCAGTCTTTAAAATAATTCTGTTGTGTTACAAAATTGTATCTAACAAATTATGTATGTATGGAACTACGTGTGGATGTCTGGGATTCTGTATGGATGTCCAGGGTTATGTACAGATGTCTGGGATTCTGTATGGGTTTCCAGGATTATGTATAGATGTCTGGGATTCTGTATGGATGTCTGGGAGTATGTATGGACATCTGAGATTACATATGCATGCTTGGGATTATGTATGATGTCTGGGATTACATATGTATGTATGGGATTATGTATGGATATCTAGGGCTACATATGTATGTCTGAGATTATGTATGAATGTCTGGGATTACATGTGTACATCTGGGATTATGTATGGATGTCTGGAATGGCATTCATGACCTTATGTGCCACATTTCCAAGCCTCATGTGCTCAGACTCTCCCAGGCATCTTCTCATAGTAATTTCAGAGAAGCAAGAAGGAATACACAAGCAGAAAAGGCCTCTTGAGAAATCACCTCCACCTTCCTTTGCTCAGAGCAGGCCACATGGCTCCCCTTCCCCACCCACTTCCCCACCCCCACCCCCAGACCCAAGCAACAGAGAAATAGATGCCACCCTGTGATTGACAGATCTCAGGTCATATGGTAGAGGGTTATTTTGCACTGAGGACATCTTTGATATTGATCTAGCCTGTTGTTATTCCAAAGGAATTATTGTAGAGTTATGAAATGATGATGATGATCAGTAGCTGTTTTTATGATTCCTATTGGTTTCCAGTTTTGCTTTTGTCATGCTTTCATTCACCCAGCACCCACCCAGGGGTTTGCCCGGGAGGTACATGCTCAGAGCGCGTGTGCAGTTTTGCACTTTGTACACACAGCACCTCCCGTGGAGTGTGCTCATCTGGGCAGATGAGTGGTGGGTTTTTCTGCTGCACTGCAACAGAGCAGACAGAGTGCAGTGTGATCCTCCCCTCCATATTTCTCTTGACAGGTGCAACAATCTGGGCTGCTGGGAAGAGCAGGCCTTGATACCCAGAGCCATCTGGGATGCCAGAGACAGCATGTTTCCTGTTCACTGCCCCTGCACGTTTCTGTATTCCCTCTCTGAGGTTTTATTGTTAGAAACTCTGATGCCCAGCAGCGTGCATTTGGGAAGCAGCAGATCTTACCAGCATTACATGCAGGCGTTCACTTCACAGCTTGTGAGCAGCCATGTCTGCACATCTGGATGATGCTCCTTTATAAATAGCTCTATTAGGAGTCTGGGGGATGTGGGATGAACCTCTGACATGGGATCAGGAAACTTTGCCAATGGTGGTCCCTGGAGACAGGAAGGAGCGGGCTCTGAGCCAGAGGGAAACCACTGGTGTAAGCTGTCACTGGAAGACATGAGGGGATATTTGTGCATTGCAGTAAAGCCCAGTCTGGGTAAGGACAAGCATCCCTCTACCTCTCCTAATTTGGTATCTTTATCTTTCCATCTCCCTTTTCTTCCCTGTTTCTCTATTTTCTCACTTGTTTCTTGTTCTTCTACCCACCTTTTCCCCTGGTGCCTTTAGTACTTCTTCCTTATCAATTTTTTTCCTTTGGGTCTTAGCACACTACACCTAACACCATCTCACAATGCCTGCAAAACAACCTACGTGTGCTGCACTATTGCTTCCCCAAATCAGGCTTGGGAGTCCAGCTGGAGAGCATATTAGTGCCACTCAAGAGAGGTGAACACAGCCCTGACTGGTATGGCTCAGTGGACTGAGTGCCAGCCTGCAAACTGAAGGGTTATCGGTTTGATTCCCAGGCAGGGCACATGCCTGGGTTGCAGGCCAGGTCCCCAGTAGGGGGTGTGTGAAAGGCAACCACACATTGATGTTTCTCTTCCTCTTTTTCTCCTTCCCTTCCCCTCTCTTTAAAAATAAATAAATAAAACCTTTAAAAAATAAAAATTCTTAAAAAGAAAAAAAGAGATGTGAACACAAAGTAATATGGCAAGCACTTTTAAAGTGCTTTAGGTAAACCATTTCTAATCCTTCTGCAAAGGACGGGACAGGCATTGTATCCAGTGTACTGAGGACCACGTGTAGACAGTGACTGGCCCAAGGTGAATGCCACAGCTGACCTTCAGGTCAGGTCTGCGTGCTTCCAAATGCCAAGCCTTTTTCGTTACATCACTCCTGTGTCCATGTAAAAAGAGGCTCAGAAATTGTGAGCTACCTTGCTAAGAATTGTAGCACTACAATGACTCTGCTTTTTTGGTCAGTACAAGAGAAATCCAATCAGAGGAAAGGCTGTTTTATTCCCAACCTGGGAATGTCAAGAACACAGCTGGGACTTGAACCTGTTTTCTGACACTCAAGGATAGAGGGGCTCTGATACATGGCCAACCAGACAGTTCTTTCATTCGTTCGACAAATAATTATTGAGTGCCGGCTATGTGCCTGGCACTGTCCTGAAGTTTGGGACTCTGCACAAAAAAGAAAGATCCCTGCCCTTGTAGAGGTTACAAGGACATGAGAAGAGGCAGATAATAAACAACAGACAAAAGAAGTGAGCTCTGTCGTGTGTTAGATGATACTTGCTATGGAGATGGAGACAACGGAGCGAGACAGTAAGTACTAGAAGCTCCAGAGGAGGAGAGTGGCATTTGTTAAATAGGGAGGTCAGGGTAATATTTAAGTATAGGCTTGAAGGAAGTGAGAGAATTAGCCATGTAGGTATCTGGGAGAAGAGCATTCCAAGTAAAATAAGAATTGGGTATAGTTAGCCTTTGTGAGCAAGCTCAAGGAACAGTGGGAGCAGAATGTGATAGGGAAAGAGCAGTAAAGCTGACACCAGATACTGGGAAGCCAGGTTGCTCGAGGCTGTGTAAACTATTTTAAAGATTTAAAATAAGGGCATGGTAAAAACAGAATGGCCTTAGGCATGTTAGGTTCTTGGATGAAGTAACCTAGGTACAGCAAGACAGCATTTCTTTCTGATCAGGGTTGTAGTAATGTTAGTGATGAAAAGCAATGGGAATGTGGATATACCCTGCAAGACCCCCCACGCCCCAGACTCTCCCACAGATGAGATGTGGAACACACAAGGGAGAAGTCTGTGATGAACCCATGAGTTTCTGGTGAGAGGAAGGCAATTTGGAGAGCAGGAGGTCAGTTTTGGACATGTTGAGTTTGAAACGTTTACTAGATTTGCGAATGTAACTAAAGTCATCAGCTGTATGTATAAATCAGCAGTTTGGAGACTAGCCTGGAGATATATTGGGGATTCATTAGCATACACTGTGGCTTAAAAAAAAAGGCACAAGACCTAATGGAGAGCACCAATATGATGTGTGCAACAGAAGTCGGTGCAGTGGATGGTGAAGGTTGTGGTGCTCCAAAGACAGGACTCAAGAATCAGTGAGGAAGATGATGGAAGTCTGATTTTGGCTTCAATGTAAGAGACTGTTTTAAACCACCAGAGCTCGACAGCCATAGAGTGGCCTGTTTCACAGGATGCATTTTCTGATACTGCAAATTTTAGAGGGAGTCTTGAATCTAGATCATTGCTTTCCCAAAATTTGTGCAGTTCTCCTTCCCATCAACCTCCCCCAACCCCACAAAAAAAAGAGAAAAAAATAGTAATTATATTTAGTCTTTATTCAAGTAAAGTTGTTTACATACACACACCCCTTAATATACTCACCATAGTCCATCAAACACTGCTAGAAATAGACTTTGATGAGTTGTTGTATGTATGCTCTGTTCCCTCCCCCTCTAGTCTCCTTTGTTTTTTCAATCTTGAGTAAGATTGCACAATGGAAGCCAATTAAATGGTACATTGGGAACTAAAGAAAAAGCATTGCAAGATGGTTAGGAAAGGAAAAAGCAATGTTAAAGCTTGCTAATCTTGCTTATAAATGAGACACTGCAAATATATTTACTGCTCTCTGATATTTGGCAATAAAGCCCCTTGTCCTCCTGTACCCTAGTGGGTATAAACACTGAGCGTTCTCTACTTCTTCACAGTCAACTCAATGGGCCTCACGTTAGCTTACCCAGTGAAGAGTTTGTACAGCCATCGGGAGCTTAAAATTGCAGTGTTCTCTTATAAATCAAAACCCAGTAAATTAAAGGGGAATTTATATTGCAAAACAGATGAGGGATAATTGGATTGCACAGTAAGATTTAACTTTAAAAGTGTTTTGTGTATATTCTTTCAATAACAAACTTCCTCATTTTTAAAAAAAGATTTTATTTATTTTTGGAAAGAGCAGAAGGGAAAAAGAAAGAGAGGGAGAGAACATAGATGTGCAAGAGAAACATTGATCGATTGCCTCTCGTATGCCCCCAACCTGGGACCTGGCCCGCAACCCAGGCCTGTGCCCCGACTGGGAATCGAATCAGCGACCCTTTCAGGACAATGTTTACATCACTGAGCCACACCAGTCAGGGCACAAACTTCTTTATGGCATGTAATTATTTTGTTAGTAGAAAAGCTTCAAGTTTACCTCAAAGAACTTGAAAGTTTTTTTTCCAGTTAAATACAAATCAAAAATTACTATAAAGCATAGCTGAAGTTATTGTCTAAAATAGAATCACTTGCAAAAAAATAAAAAGGTAATTTGCAAATGAACTTACCCTCAAAGACTTGTCTTTTGCATGAAGTGAGGTCTTCATTATAAAATAGAAAGCAAAGGCACTTTTAGCTTGTCTAGAGAAAGGCCAGGACCGACTCAGAAAGGCAATGCCTGCAGTTCTACTTGGCGTCACGATGCACAGAGGTTAAAATAACAAAACTGCCTCCGGCCTCTCTCAGGGCAGCAAAAGCCACCAAAATTGTCTCCAGAGGTGTGGATGCTGTAGCAGCCTGAGCATGGAGAGAAAGAATTGGGGCAAGTGTCTGTTTAACATTTGCCTCTGGGCAGGAATTTTTTTTATTAGTTTACTGTTTCTAATGAATATGAAATATTGTCTCTTTGCTTTATGAACTATTATTATTTTGGTTTAGGCTCCCGTTTTGAAAAAAAAAGCACAGCATATCAGAGAAAATACTCATCTATTGTGTGTAAAGAGGTGTGAGTGTTGGGTAGCCGGAGAAGGGAGAGCAGTTAAAATAACTGCATTGAGATTTGACAACTCTGCACTGCCCAGTGGGACGGTGTGATAAATAGATTGGTGTGAGTTGAGCAGATGCTTATTGTTTTCAATTGCACATGGAAATAAAGGTTGAGGTCTTTAAAAGAACCAGATTATGACATTCACTCCCCAAACCTGGTTGCTTTTGGGAATGGGGCATCATGATAGACGGGGAAGTCCTGAGGGGGCCAAAGGTGCTACAAAGGCAAATTCAGGCAGAGCCAAGTGTGCTCCCTCTGAGAATCTAGAAAGCAGCAGCAGCCTGGGGCAACTGGAGTCTCCCTGGCTCTTAATGTGGAACAAACTGATAACAATTTCATAATAAAGCTAAGGCAAAGAGTCAGCTGATTAATAGGGCCAATACTTGTATCACTGACAATTAAGGACAAATGAACAGGGCTTATTCATGGAAGGAATCTTTACCCCTCCCCATTTTATTTGCTGTACCAGTACATTTGGAGGCATATTCATATAGCCTTAGAAAAAAACTATGCCCAAAGCTTTGTGTTTTTTTGCTGTCCCAGCAAGCGATTACCAAGTGACTGCTTAGCAAGAGTATATATTCTGAAGGAAAAATGAATCGGCTTTTTAAGTGTTAGCCTCAGACCACCTGGATTTATGATCACAGGAATATTTATAACCAAAGCATACACAGTGGGCAGGTGAGGTTGAGTTCCAAGATGACTTGTCGTGTTTGAGCTAATCTCCATCTGAGTCTCCAGGTGAATGGGCCAGTGCTGGGGCTGAGAGTGCTCTCTTTCTTAGGAAATGTGCAGGTTAAAGAATGACCCTCCAGGAAGTTTAGTATATTGATGGGTAAGCAGTTTTATCCTCTTGCCTTTCCCCTCCTAATTTACAGCCCTCTGTGACTGGTTTATAGGAGTTTTCAAGAGATGTGATTAGCTTTACTTGCAGAGAACTTACACAGAGTTTCAGGGTAATGATGTGTCAGCTATGAACTCATTCAGCTAATCTGAAGGCAATGTTTAGAGCAGGAAAGAGCCAGATTCAGAGGTGCTGACTTGTGGAATGTGGCGGTAAGTTCATTTCTAGCTAAAAGAGCCAAAATTCTAGTTTCCTAATCATTCAAAGGAAAGGCGGTGATGACAGACAATAAAGGGAAAGAATAAACAACAAAACGGTCACTCTTTTGTACCATCCCTGCCAGAGGTCTTCATTTTTCATTCAAACCAGGAAAGCTGAGGGGAAATGTCTGACTCGGAGAGGCAGGGTCAAAGGAAGAGGCCACGTTTGATTAGGAGCCAGGTGAGCACAACACAGGTGGGAGGAGGGCAGAGAGGGCTGGGCCTGAAATTCACTGCACACTGAAGAGAGGGCTGTGAGCGCAGGCTCAGTGAGGACGGTTTCATTTCATTAATTCATTCACTTATTCAATGTGGCCGTACAGAGCAGCTATTAAACGCAAGGGACTCTGGAGAGCAGTTATAACCATTCTATCTTTGCTGAGCAAATAACTTAGTGTTCCAGTTACTAGGGTTGCAAAACAAATAACCCCAAAACTTAGTGGTGGAAGACAACCGTGTACGATGCTCACAGATTATGTGGGTCAGGAATTCACCCAGGGCTCAGCAGGAACAGCTGGTCTCTGAATCATGGTGTCAGGGGGCCTCAGTGGGAAGATTCAAAGGCTGGTGGCTGGAATCATCTGGAGCTTGTTCATGTTTGTCTGAGGTTTGGGGTTGGTGGTTGCTGTAAGCTAAGATTTTAGCTCAGTGATTGGCCCAAACTCCTACACATGGTCTCTTCGGGTCATCTGGGCTTCCTCACAGTATGGTGGCTGCGTTCCAAAGCCAAGTGCCAGAGAGGATGAGCCCAGCAGACACCATATCTTCTATGTCACCTAGCCTCAGGGTCCCATAGATACTGGTCTCAATTGTGCTGTGCGGCTGTGTGTTGGTCAAGGCCCTTGAGGACCCTGGAGAGCTTCATAGGGAGAGAGCATCAACCCCACATGTTAGTGGGGGAAGGCCAGTCACAGTATAGGAAAAGCAGATAGGGACATATGGACATATGTGTGAGTATATATGCACATATGTAAAATCTATCCTATTTCATAAGGCTGGAAGAAAAAAGTTACCATGGCACGAAGTAAAAAGGGATGTAAGTGTTGTTCGTGATTATTTTCTGAATGATGGCACAAAGAATCATAGCACTGAAAATATAGTAATGAAAAATAATGCCCGAGCACTATGTTTTCCAAACTTGAATCTCCTGCATGTCACTTCTGTTATTTTTACTGTTATCTTATGATCTGCATGATTTTTTCCTTGATTTATATTTCTTAAAATTGACCAACTGAGTTTTTTTAGTCAAGTTTGTTTTAAAAGCAAACTAGATAGTACTTCCAAAAATAATATTTATTTTTCACCATTATTTATTTGCCAGAAAATAAAAGCAACTTTAAATATAATAAGATTGAAACAAGTTATTAGACACCCAATATACTGCTGTCCTTTAAAGGAGCTGATGCTGAAGGGACCTCTCTCTTTGTCAAAAAACATGCTAGGAGATGTCAGAAAGATGATAAATCACACTCACAAAATTGAGGCTCTCCCCTTGACTTAATGGGAGAGACTGAAAGTGAAGTGAAAGTGGACGTGCCCTCGTGAGAAGGCCAGTGATATTTGCAGCCACGGCTGTGTGCCTCCCAACATCTTTTAAAGAACTATCAACATTATGATCTTACTTGGTTGGCGAGCACTGACACCCACGTGATAAAAATTATAGATCGCTCAGTTTGTATCTAGGTTCAACCAAGTTCCTGGGATCCATGAGGAAGACCCGCGTGTAGCGCAGCTGACTACTTTTAATTAACAAATGTATTTGTAACCCACCATCTGTCAATGGTTGGGTCTTCATACCTCTGTTAAGCCTGGTTTTATAAACACCTCCTTGAAAGATCCAGTGAACAATCAAGGGCCTGGGCTAGTTGACTTCCGCAGAAGGTTTAACTACCCCCGTTATCTTATTGCCATTCCCCACATGCTGGTGGAATTGACTTCTGGCTTCCCCACTGTGGCATAACTAATGTGCCTACACTTTATAGAACCGCCCTCAGTCCAGAGCTCCCAAGCTGACTTGCACTTTTTAGTATGCAGTACCTGCATCCTGTAACATTCATTTTAAAAATAACTATTAGCATCTGCCAGTACCAGTGTTGTTGTACTAGGCCCTGAAGATATCAGAGGACATACGACAGTCGCTTTCTTGGAAAATAGAGAAAGGCCAATTTGGGAGTAGCTACTTTCCCCCCTGAAATCTAGTTAATTGCTTAGCAACGCCATTGCCTTGTTGTTAGAGTATTCATCAGAAAACACTTCTCCCTGAAGATTTTTCCCAGTAGAGATGGTAACCGGAAGATAGCTGTCATTTTCATGGGTTTCTCCACCTGGAGCTTTTCTTCCTAGTTTTTGGGGGCAGGGGAAGGTCTGCAGAGGTTAGGAGGACAAGAACCAGACATCCATCTCTGGGGGATGCAGCCTGTATCCCTTACTGCACTCTAGGACTTCTAACAATAGTGCCTTTCCAGGCTTGGGGTTGGCAGTAACAGACCTTTGCCTTCTTCATTTGTAGTCAGCTACGGTGAAGCTGTCAAAACCGGTGGCTCTGTGGACTCAGCAGGATGTCTGCAAGTGGTTGAAGAAGCACTGTCCAAATCAGTATCAGATCTACAGCGAGTCATTCAAACAGCACGACATAACCGGTAAAGTATGCGGTCTCCTGAGCATTTCATTCCCTCTCCCCACCGTGATGGCCTTTCCCGTACCCGCGCAATGAGACGGCATCTTCCTGCTGAAATTCTCTGGCGTGGGTGTGCTTTAAAGGGGATGATCAATTCCAGACCTGTGTGAGCCGTGCTACTTAACAAGCAGAAGACATTATGACAGAGACCCATGGTGGAAATCAGGGTAAGGGGTTGGGGGAGTCTAGAGAAAATAAAAGCAATCCTAGAGAAAAGAAAGAGAGGAAGGCTGTCAAGTCAAATTGGTTACAGGACCAATAGGTAGATATTCTAAGTAGAAAAGCTTTCTGAACAGGAAAATTCTGAAGTGACTGTAATACTAACTCACTGCCCCTGAGTAAGTAAGTTACCTTCACCATACTTCAAAACACAAAATAAGACTCAATTTAGACCAAGGGGCTTTGAGCACTGTATGTGGTGGTCAAGAAGCATTGGAAGCACAAAATATGATGGTATAATGAGCTGTAAAAGCCCTAAGGGTCAAGTCTCTCAGTTGTAGAACGGGGTGGGTGAGGGGGAGAGGACAGGCCTTTTGTGAGAGGCCATCAGAGTAAGAGGGGGGGGGTCTCTTCCAGACCCCACCTGCCCTGGTGCCCTGAGTCTGCTTAACCTGCCAGCTGCCTCCCTTCCTCGTGCCCTGCAAACACCGTCATCAAAGCTAGAGCTGAGGAATATGCTCTGTGCACCACACCTGTGCTGCAGGAGGAAAAACAATGTCAAAAAGTCCTGATTCTAGTGCAGAATCCTCCCTGTTACTAAGAGAAAACTGATATTCCAGTGGGAAAGTGACATGCCTTAGAGCAGCTCAGCACTCAGATGCTAAGCCTCTTTCCAAACTTGTACTTTCTATCTGCTGAAATCCTAACCTCTCTCTCTCTCTCTATTCTATTTACTCCTATTAGTTTGGAAAGGGGCGTGTTAAGCAGAAAGCACTTATTGCTGCAGTTCAGTCTCTGCCCTGTACTCTGAGAGCTGGGGCACATCCTGCCTCCCTAGGGTGGGTGGTTTCGAAGTGTGTTTCCTGGAGGCTACCTGTCTGTTTTATGTATTCGAATTGTGTAGAAAACTGGATTTGGAATAACCCCGAGGTTTAAAAAACAGCTAAGCTAGGTTATCATAGAGTCCTATAGACCAAGTTGATAATGTTAAACTGTATAAAGAACACACCCAAGTGTAGCTCAAGCTGACTACACAGACCATGAAATACCCCTAACTTAAGTATAAAAATGTCCTTAATTCCCTTCCTCTCTCCCCGCCAACCAGAGGTAATGGCCCAGTTGGAGGAAATTCCTGAAATCCGGAGGGCAGACTTGGAACTTTGCTCAGGTTCCAGGTGTTATATTTTATTTCTCAGTCCTTCCCTAAGAATATAAGAACATCCTGTATCAAGTCAGTTATTCCACCCCTGAAAGTGATCAGTCAGTTTAGGAACCATTTGGCTGATCATGGTAGCCTTCATCAGATAATGTCTGCCTAAAACTTCTTAATGCCTGAGATACTGAGGGTGAAGCCTTTTTCATGATCGTATTTGCAAGTGGTGTTACCTTTCATTAGGGGTGAGAATTATGAGATACCCTTGAGGGAAGGGTAAGCATTCATAACGATTTGAAGAGGGTGAGCCTTTGGCTCCACGGAAATGAAGATCTCATGCTTCGATGCCTGTGGAGCAAATGGTGCCCCTTCCCAAGGCTTTCTGCTGAGTGACATGAGGAAAGGGCATGTGGGAAGGAGATGTGGCTTCAAACAGCTGTCGTTTCTCTTTGGGTGGCACATTCGGTCTCTGTGAAGCACTGCTGGCATTGGTCAACCGCAGCCTCCTGGGGACCTCGGGCAAGATCCTGGCTAGGATTCTGAGCGAGTTACTTAACCTCACTTCCTCATCTCCAAACTCAAGATAATAATAATACCTGTCTCACAGGGTTGTTGTGAAAATTAAATGCAATGAGTAAACGGGTAAGTCTGCCAGGTATTGACCTCTTGCACGTCAGCATTGCGTTATTATGTTATTATTTATGTCAAGACTCATGGGGAGGTGTCTAAAAATATGCGATTACTTCACCCTCCGGGGCAGTCTGTTTTCTGGCAAGAAAAGAAAGCAGGGAATCATTTGGGGACTTAGGGATCAGAGAGAATGATTTCAGATAAACATTGGGTCCACTCCTGCTTGACACACCTATTTGAGGTCACTTTCTTCCCCTGTTCTGGAGCCCATGATAGAATGTAAAATACCCAAATGATCACAAGGGCCAGCAGCCAGAAACCAGCTCTCAGAACTTGGGCCAGCCTTCAGTGATCAGCTCCGAGAAGCTGGAAGCAAGGGAAATCCTGGTACCCTGGGAGGTTGTAGTCAGGAAAAGTGAAGAGGCTTACAAAATATGAAGACTTGGTGACAAGGCGCACCTCAACAGCTTCTGCAGGCAGCAGAGTGACTTAAGGAACAGTCAGGGCACTGGGTACAGGTGCCAGGTCAGTGAGGCCCAGAGCTGCATCTGCGCTGTGTGATTTTGTGAAGGTTACTTGATGTACTGCATCCTTCTTCAGATGTACAAGGGGATAATCACAGTCTCCACCTGATAGGGTTGCTGGGACAGGCGTTCGTGGTCATACTCAGCATGCAGTGAATGTTAGCTGCTACTGGTTTCTGAGATGCTGTCCTGATTTCTATGCCAATAAACAGCACATACACAGGGTTAAATTCATCTATCTTTATTTTCATAAAAATCGGGAAGAGAGCACCTACGAGGGGCAGGGGAGTATCTGGGCTGGTAAACATGCCGAGCTTGTCTGCAAGGCTGCAATAAAGATGTGTCTCTGGTTTATGCTTAGATTCTCCTAGTACTGCTGTTTATTTATTTTCCTTAAAGCAAGGACCTCCAATATAATGCTCATCAGCGAGGCATGGGATGTCAATGTAACATATAAACAATCCCGTAATTTAGAGGCACATGATACAGTGACTGTGAATAAAAAGAGTACGTATTAAATGGAAAGAAAAAAGGTCGGGCTTTCTGACCTCAGATCTGGGTCAAATCTCCCCTTCTTGTCCTCCACCCCCAACCTTGGATACATCCCAAGTTTCTCATCAGTAAAAAGACAATTTTTATCTTAAAGAGTTTCTGGGAAAATTAAATGGAACGATGCATGTGAGGGGCCTAGCTGAGTGCATAATAGACATTTACCCATTTAGCAAGTGTTCATGAAGCAGCTACCCTATACCAGGTTTTGGGAATACAGCAATAAGTAAGATGATCAGTGACCTGTGGAGGTAAAACTTTGTGCTTCTGTGCAGAACTGTGGATCGTCCCCAGCACACTGTTTGGGGCTATCTGGTCTGTCTCTACAGAGCTGCTGTCCCCCTCCGTAAGTCCGCCGATAACTGACAGCAGTGTGAAATAGTTCTTGTTGTGGACATGTAAATCCTGTCCCCTGGAGTTGCAGTTGCCTTCCACAGTGGCTGTGACAAAGGTGAGCGTGGCCTTCCATGGACACACTCACTTCACTCTGCCTGGTGTACGAATGTGTGTGCTGTTTCCACCCTCCTTTGGGTGCAGCATCCTGTCATTTTCCCCATTAGTGAGTTACATAAAATCTTAAAACGTGCTCGTTTTTGCCTTGATGATAGCCATGATCTTAAGTTTTTTTGCAAATGTAAACTTTCACCTGGGTAGTTTAATGTTCTTAATTTATGTTTTAGCCAGTAATTTCACTATATTAACATTTTCTGATGCCTTTGTTTAAAGGACATTAAATCCTAAACAACCCCCCATCCCCAGTTTCTCCAAAGTCAGAGAATATACATTTTAACCCATCAGCATGCAAAACCTTTTGCAAATTTCCTGTTCAAAGTTCTGAGAATTTCATTGTGTCCAGAAGGTACCTGCTATTTTGTGGCAGATGTGTTTAATCAGAAGAGAAGCTGCTAGTGTTAACTCCCTGCAGAAAGGTTCTTAAAAAGGCCTAAGCTGGTTAGAACACCTGAGAGGCATTAGGATAGATAGATTTAAATCATCAGATTAGGCTCCAAGGGAAGAAATTTGTCTATTTTCCTGTGCTTGCAAGATTTCTCTCCCCAGCTTTCTGAGGCCCGGCTTAGAATGCTGATGAGAAAGCTCTACTGGGGCCAGGTGTGAACTCACAGACCACTTTTCAGATTCTTTTTGATGCACAGCTGGGAATCTTTCAGGTTTGAGCATCTCCGCCCCTGACTGTGCCCAGCACCCTCCTCTGGTGGCTGATAAAGTCAGCTCATCTCCTTCAGCATCAGGTCCGCATCTGTAAAGGGTTCTTTCCCCTGCCAACTTGAAAGACTTATGTTCAGGGGGAGAGCTCTCAGACCTCCCCAGAATACAAAACATGTCTTTAAAAGCTATTTTGAATGTGCAAAATGTTTTCGTGTTGCTTTGTGGACCAGCAACAGGCATCCTGTAGATGTCCAGATGTGTATATACAAGAATAAGTAGTTATCATATGCGTTTCCCCTGCAGATGGTCATTATTAATTTGACCTATTTCTCAATGGTCCCCTGCAAAAGAGATGAATACTTCTGTCCTTTTTGTGCCTCAGGCACTGGCCATTTATACCTCTTTCCCCTTTTCAAAATGCTGTGCTGAGAAGGAGCACCTGAAATCTGGCAGTTCTGCCTGCTCTGTGGAACACAGAGGGAGTCTCTTCCTCTTTTTCAGACCTTCTGTTTGTGGCTCTGGGTATTTGCTAACATCGTTCCCTCCAGTGGGGACTTCCCCAGGGTTTTCCACCCCTTTATCCTTCTGTTGTCTTTTATTATGGCTAGAGCTCCCCAGGGACCAGTGGGGTTGTATTGTTAACAGGTGTCAAAAGAAATAGAATAATTACTTTATGTGACATACCTATGAGAATACTACTTATAGAATCCAGGTTGGCCAAATAAAATGTGGGTATATTTAACTACCAGTGTGCCTCCTCTGTGCATTTTCCTGTCTTTATTGGTTTTCCCTCTGGATATCATGTTCTACTTCTCTGTATCGTTGTATTTTGTGATATTTCTCTTTTGTTTCAACTGCTCTACATTTGTTATTGACCCTCAGGCAGCATTTTTTATCTGCATAGGAAAGTTTCTGTCATCGTCAGGGCCCACGTTTTCCATAATCTAATTTTCCAGGAACAGAATGTATTCTTTGTTTTTAAGCCCTTTCGATGGAATGTATACAAATGTCACTTTGACGCTCCTCAGCATTCTTAAACCAAAGGTGCTGAATGTGGTTGTCTGGAAGATTCAGGGTCACAAACTTCTGGGTGTTGGAAAGGACTTCAGTTAGAATGTCATCCAAGGTTTTGTGGGGTCAATAAAAAAACACCCTTTTCAATGAGAGGTATGAATGAAGATCAAAATATCAGCTTCATCCATGATAAAGCTTTTTGGGAGAATGTCACTTAGGTCTCCAGACAAATCGATTTGCTAAGAATATTTTCCCCTAATTTAGGCATTCCGCTCACTGGCACAGCGGGGCCCTGGCCCTTTCACCTGGTGGCAGAGAGCTGACTGCATCAGGCATGCAGGTCACAGGAGTGGGTAGAACAGGAGACAGTGCTGAGTAAGCCCAGTTCCTGCTTCCAAAGGCACCAGATAGAGGCTGGGAGCATTGGCCAGGGAAGTGCGTCCACAAGGAAGAAGGGGGAACACGTGTCTTCCCACCAATTCAGCCACGTGTCTCCCCACCCATCCTCTCTGACGTTTCTGCTTGACCGGCCGCCAGCCTGCACTTGAACATCTCCAGAATGAGCATTTCATAACTTTTTAAAGCAAACTGGTTTTTTTTTTCATCTAGAATTGTGGTGGTGGTTACAGCGTTTCATTCTCCTGGCTTCTTCCTCCTCTAAGCTGCAGGCCTGGGGATCTGCCAGGAGGGTTCTGAGCACCATGCTCTTTTCCAGCGTCCTCAAACCCACCCATTTCCCCAATGATCCCAAGTTGCCTTCAGCCCTTAATTCAGGTACCACTTCCACAGAAAGTGTTTCTTTCTCCTCATCTGCTGGAAGTAACCCATCCTGCCCCTCCCAGGATAGGCCCTATGGTAGGACTTGCCACGTGAAGTTATAGTTGAAACGTTTAATTATTAGGAAGTTTTGCTGAGGTTTAACTGAAACTCGCCCCTAGGTCCTGTTTAAGTACCCAGGTTAGAAACCTTTGCTGAAAAAAGCCCTTGTTGCCCCCTCCCCGACCACCCCCCTCCCCCCACTGGCAGACTCTTGCTGCCAGATGTCAGTGGAGCCATGGTGCCCTTCCCTCCTCCTCCCTTTTCTTCATCCCAGTGGCCTGTTGAATGAATATCCCAAAATGCCTCATTCCAAGCTCCCCCTTCACCTCTAGTGAATGTCTTTCTTCTGTTGCACTGAGAAGTTATGAACTGTCTGTTGAGATTTCCCTAAACTTTGTACCCTCTATTTCATCTCTCCTCTCCTTCCTCTTGCTTCAGAAATCATGGCCTTGTTCCCTTCTACAGGCAGATCTTAGAGACTTTTGGGGGGAGGGTTACCTAGCAGAGAATTGATGCCGTGAGGCAAATGGTTACTCTAGAATCTGGAGAGCAGGGCACATGCTGGAGATGCAGCCCTGAAGACTTGCTCAGCTGGAGCAGAAACCAAGCTTGTGATGCTGGGCAACAGACGGGGACATTTCACAGAGAAGATTTAAAAACGGCCAATAAACACATGAAACTATGCTCGGCAATATTAAGTCATCAGGAAAACGCAAATAAAACCACAACGAGGTGTCATTTTACCCCGAGCAGAATGGCTAAAATCCAAATGCCTGGCAATACCAAGTGTTGCTAAAAAGGTGCAGTGACCGGATCTCTTGCACATTGTTGTATGATACACTGCCACCTGATTTAAAAACTGTGCATTTCTTATACAGTTAATCACATGCTTATTAAATGTTCCTGCTTTTGTGCTCCAAGGTATTTACCCAAGAGAATTGGAAACATATGTTCATAAGAATTCCAGTTTGCTGATATCCAAGGGAGCTTTATTCAGAGTAGATAAAGCTCTAAACAGCCACCAGGACCATCAGGAGCAGGCTGGATACATAAGTGATGCTCTCCCAAAAACACCACTTGGCAATGGGAAGGGACCAGACTGCTGACGCGTCGCGGCCGCACAGCCGAGCCTCACGTTGTGCTGAGTGAGAAGTTAGAAATGAGAGCGCAAACTGTGTGGTTCCGGTCGTGTGCAGCTGTGAGATGGGCGACGTTAATCTGGGTGACAACCGAGCCAGCGGGTACTTGGACTCCCAGGCGGGCGGAAGATTGGTGGCCCAGGGACCAAAGGAGCTTTGTGTCCTGAAGAAAGTCCTTTATGTCTTTGTCAAAAGACATCTATTTTTCAAGTGTGTAAAATTTATTGTACATGAATTATAACTCAATAAAGTCATTTTTAATAACATGTGCCTTCCAAACTTTCTAAAATGGCATACTGTTTTCTAAAAGGAAAAACTGAAGATGTCATTCTATGTCTTTCTATACTGACTATTGGATCATTTATATTGAAGATGATAGATTAGACAGATGGATGGATACATAGATGTGGCTTTATATTCATCTGTTATCTGTAGATATTTCTATAGATGTAAAGCGCTTGAGTTTGAAAATGTACTTTCTGCATTCTTCACTGGAAGAATAATCTGAAGGTATCCGAACACCTTTCTGAAGACAGGTACAGTTTTACCCGGTGCTGGGAGACCACCACTGACAAAAGGAGAGAACGTCGGCACTTGTCCCGCTGAGACTCCGCCTGCGTGAGCCTGCACCGGCGCATCCAGGCCTTGGATCTCACAGACAAGTTTAACTTCAGAGGATACTTTGAAATGGTGTATGGTTGCCACCTTTGTCTTTTACGCATTGATCATTTTTAAATTAAGAACTACCCTCACCATCGTTTTATAAACCAAAGAATATTAACACCAACAAAAAAATCTCACGTTTTAAAAATGGAATAAATTTTAGTTTAAGAAGAAAGTACATTACTCTTATTGCTTCCGTTGCCATCACAGCATGGCACCACTTTAGAGGCTAGTGAACGGGAACTATTGCTCCAAGGGGACAGTTATTGATACTCTAAATATAGCATGTGTTTCCTATTAGTGATGACGTTTGACAGGATACGAATGGAAGTTGTCACCAAATGAGCTGTGGGTTGTTTCACAGGTCAGAGAGCTGACACAGCAGGAGTATTTGTTTCACTCACCAACCTGATTGCAGTACACCCCCATGCGGCCCCTCACACGCCCGCTGACTGCCCACTGCAGAATCATTGTGATCAGGGCAGGTGGGTGGGGGGTTCCCATGGCCCAGGATTCAGTTTTCTCCGGGGTGAATCTCTCCTCCCCTCACCACTTTTATTGATTTTGTAGTTCGGGAAACCCAGACCAAAGGGGAAGTTTTGTCCAGGTCCCACAGCCAAAAAATGGACAGCTGGGGCCGGGAATTCACTTTTGAGCAGGTGGTGATGAGTGTGAGGCCCCTCATAAACATGCCTCAGCTTGGTTGTAGCTGTCTTATGTTTGTCCTACCCGGACACTGCAGTGGGCCACTCCCATTCTCGCCCCTGTACCCACCTGGTTCACTTTTCGTTCATTTTTCAAGGTCTAACTCAAATTATTCTTCTCTTCCCAACCCTCCCTGGACCTTTCCAAGCAGAACTGATTTCCTCATTCTATGTTTTTTTGTACATTATTTGCAACGAATGAGTGGCAGCTATAATATCATAACACTTACCACATTATATTAGCACTATTTGATTATGTGTTTATCTTCCTTCTACTAGCCTAGAAACTCCTCTAAGGTAGAAATAGCATCTGATATATTTTACTGTCTCTTTGCTGTGTTAACCCAGTGCCTGGCATAATATAGACATTTAATAAGTGTTGATTGGATTAAATGCAGTTTGCTCTTCTTTTGATAGACTTAGCAATGAACTTGGCCTTTCTTCATTTCCGTTGATAAGAATTCTTTGATTAGTCCTTCAGTTTCCTGATTTGCCTCCCTTTCATGAGTTTATTCTATACTTTCCTGTCTGCAGCTTCTTAGGATTATATGCCATTGATGTTCATGTCTGTCTGCCTGTCTCATTCTTGGAGAAGCCTGTTTTACTTTTTTAAAGAACTCCTGTTTGGGAGCTCTACTAAGCCCCACAATGCCATTTCTAAGTGTACTTGAATGACACGATCTTGAAATTGTGTGGGATCCGGAGTCCTACAGCCCCTTTGGGAAGGTCTTCCCAGGGAGGTTTTGGCAGGCTGTGCCTGGCGCTCTGCTCAGTGCCAAGAGTGAGTGCCTCAGTGTCATGGCAGCTTGCTGAGCCCACTGCACTTCGAGAGATAGGTGTCACTTTGTAGGGTGGAAAGAGTATCGTTCATCTGCAAAGCTTCTGTTGACGGCAGCCGAGCAGGAGCACAGAATCCATTACACCACAGGGACAGTTAGTGCCAGTTTGCCCGTGTGTCACAAGTAACAACACGTACCGCAGACCCCCAAATGCCTGGATTTCTTGCCGCCCTTCGTGGCACACGGGCCATCCCAAAACTACCTGAAGGATGCTGACACTGTGTCAGAGACAATAACTTACACAGGAGAAACGAGAGCAGTGAGCAGCCAGCGCATAAAGTTGCTCACATTGAACAGTTTTCACCAACAGAAAGGGCAGTTTCTCATTGGGTTTCACACAGTTGTGGAGTGCTGTGTCTTGTATAAAGGGGGTAGGTAATAAGGAGGGCAGTGTTTTTGAGTTTCCTAATGTTTCCTGCTGCGGCACCATGTTAAGTACTTACAGTGCTGAGAGGCACTATCCTTTTTTCTGTATGTGGAGACACCGAGACACAGAGGGTGCGGCTTCCTCCAGCCCACAGAACCAGTAGGCACGATGGTTAGATAAGCCACTATCAGGGGGAGCATTCATCTAACCCAGGTGTTGGCAAACCTTTTTTGTAAAGGGCCAGATAGGGACATTTGATTAGGCAGGCCATGTGGTCTTTGTCACAACTCCTGAACTCCGCCTGTGGAGCATGCAAATGGATGGGGTGGCTGTGCTCCAATAAAACTTTATTTACAAAAACAGATGGTCCTCCCTCTGCCCAAATGTGTTTTCTCAGCAATGGTTATGAAAGGAATTTAGAAGTCATAGTTTTTAAAAACATGTATTACCTTTTTTCCTACTTGTAGATTAGAAAATGTAGAAAATATTCATATACAAAAAAGAAAAACATGTAAAATTCCCCTCTAATTCCAACACCCAGAAATGATGACTGCACAAACGTTTGGATGTGCATGCTTTCAGACTGTGGTCCGTGCCCGTGTGTTTATGTGTTTATTTATCAGGGTGGCATCATACCTTAGCAGAATAGCCTCTTTCCACTGAAAGATACGTGGCAAATGCATTTCTATGGCAGTTGTTAGATGCAAAATATTTTCTTTGGCTGTTAGTAGTTATTCTCTGGATGTTGTGTATATTTCTACTTTCCAAATAAATTGTATATCTGGGCCATATGCTTCTCCATTCAACACTCCACCCTTCCTTCCCTGTCTGTGGCTGTCCCGTATTGTGAGTTGTGTTCTGAATTCTCCTACCTCATACCCTAGCACACAGAGACAGCAAAACAGTACCCCAACACCCTGTGATCTCCATGTCAATAGCCCTCAGTTGTGAGACTCATAATTTTCTTTTGCTAGCATTTGTACCTCTGATGCTGATCAGATTCCTTCACTTTTGCCCCGGCTGTGGCCAGCAATGGGTGGGGCAAATGGGCACCAGAAAAGTAATATATCTTCAAATCCCTGTCACTGTCCTCTGTAGAAGTGACCCTAGGGGGGCAGTGTAATTTCTTCAAATGTTTCCTTTCTGTCAGCTTTCCCCAAGACTCCAAAAGGGAGGCTTGCGCAGCTTTCATTAAATTTGTTATGTTTTCAGTGTCTTTCCCCAGGGGTTGGGACACCTCAGGTAACACAGGACAGGAGGATGTGAGAACCCCTTCTGGGGAGACAAGAAACTGAGCAGTTTCACAAGCTCGCATGTTGGCCCAGTGTCCTTCTTTGTAAAATCTTTCAGAGGCCGGTGAGGCAGATCTACAGGCAGAAAGCTGGGACTGCTGCAGTCGTTCTGAAAGGGCCGTAACCCCACATTTGCCATTTGGTAGTGAGTTCCCAGTGATGATCTGGATGAGCACACAGGAAAAGGGTGGACAAGATAAACATACCTGTTTTTACAAAATATGTTCACATTACATTCATGTCAAAGACTAGCCTCTCTTCCAACAGATGCAGATGGTGACAGGGTAAAGGATCCAGGTATAGCTGAGTACAGACCAAAAGAAAATGCTGCTGTAGAATATAAAAGGGAGACAGACCTCTCTGTTTCTCTAAACAATTTCCTGAATGTATTCAGTTAACTACTCTGAGGATGTCTCCAGAATCTTATAGATTTTATTACTCATAAGAAATTTCCCACTGATATTTGTATCACATTTGAAATTTATAAAGTGATATTTCACACACATAATCTAACCTCAGAACCCCATTAATATAATAGGAGAGAAACTGAAAACTCAGGGGAGTCAAGAAAACTGACCCAGCCTGCACAGCCAGTAGGTGGCAGTGCTCGGCTCCTCTGACACCTGCATCTCCATTTTTACTCCATTCCCAGGCAAGCTCCACCTTTCTTATTCCCGTGCATTTGGCCCTTGTTAATTAAATGCTCAGCCCAGTCACATTTAGCTGTTATACAACATTCAATACTGTTCTATGCTGTAGAGCATGCAAACTATGGGGAAATTTTTTTTTCAACCAAGGAGAATATTGTCTTAGCAGATTCAGAACTCTACAATGATATATATCCCGAGCATGGTTGTTCAAGATCATTTAACACTGAAGCTATTATTCACCAAAAGATATTGATTGGTACATTTAATAGAAATAGGAGGGAGAAAAAAATTATACTGAAACCCTTTTTTTTAGATAATGAGCAAAATGTCAGGGACAGGTAGACTAGAAACTATGGAGAAACAGATGTTTTACTATTTCTCTTTGAGCATGGGTTGAGTGCTACAGTGGCATAGATCTGTTTCCTGGTGGGAAAAGTATCCTTTATCATTTTGTCTGCTTTTTATTTAAGAAACGGGCTGGCTTCCTCTTGGCAGTTTTTTATCATTTGTACCCCTCCCTCTTCATCACCTCTGGCTGTAGGGATTTAAGTTGGATTTCCTTAGCACGTTTTAAAAGGAGAGGCTAGGAAATAAGAAGAGTCTACAAATCTGCTCTGTTTCTCGGAAGCAGCATCAATAGAAATGGCTGTTTCCTGCTCCACTGAGGGTAAAACCAGATCAGGTTCAGAAGGTGACCCATAGCAGGGCACCAAGCCTTGAAACTTAGAAGGCTAAGTGTTGCGAAGATACCTTCATATATTGGGGACCACTACCTCCTAATTCCCCCAAATTGGCCGAGCTCATCAAAAGGACACAGTCAGCACTGAGGAAACAGAGATTGGATTCTTGTTAGTGGGCAGAAAGGACAGAAGAGAAGGAAAAAAACTACTGCCAAGGAGGCCAGCAGTGCTAGCCAAGGAAACCTGGGCAGGTCGCACATCTGAACCGGGCTCCATTTCCTCATTTGCAAAACAATGGGGTTTGGATAGAAAGCTTCTCAAGTATATTTTAACAGTGAGATTCTAAATTTGGCTTTTAGCAGTTGAATATTAAAGAAATCTTTGTTAATAATAGGTTATTATGTGAGACAGCACCATGGATTGTGCTGCTCACTGATTTACTCAATTTTGTTTTGGTGTCCCTGTATAACTTACGGTGTTTGAAAATAATAGCATTTCCTTCTGTTGCAGACATCTTGTAGTTTAGAACTTTAATTTTTAGGGCTTCCCTTTGTATCCCAATAATTTGTTTACTTACTGAATATTTTATCATGGTCTCTATTGAAGTTTAATTATTTACTGATTAACTAAATAATTTGTAATTTATCATAAGTTGCTAATTTACAAATCATTCATTACCTACTAATTGTTCAATTACCTTTAAATTAGTGCTCATTCATTTACTCAATAAACATTTGCTGAGTAATTACTCAATGGCCAGTGCTAGCAGAACAGACACAGGCGTGGAGAAGGAAGTTGGGCTCCTTCTAGAAGGAGTTCATGGTGGCTTTCAGGAAACTGGACCTTCTGTAGTACAAACACGCATGTTCACAACATCTCTTTGTTGAGCTCATTCTCTTTAGCTCCGTTTTTAAAAAGTCCAAAAAGGATGCTCTGTAGAAATGTTTATCTGCTACACATCTTTCCAAGTGAAAAGGTGACCAAGTAAAAAGACCCTTTGATAATCTGGGAACACTGAAAAATCAAAATGAGTAAAGGTCATTGAATCACCCAAATCAGAGTTTTGTGTTATACAGTCACAAATAATATATATCTGTTACTCATCAGATAAGTACAGATGTTGAGTACTTGAGAGATGAAATAAGAGAGATGGCTAGAGATACTGGGGACAAGCTTGGAGGAGTTACATGGGGTTTCAGGATCAGCCTGTGAGTCCCTTGTGCTGACTGTCATGGGTAATACTGGCCAGGCTAATCAAGCCCAAAGGAGTGAAATTGCATATCGCTGGGTAATTTGGTTTGAACGTAGGACAATTCCTTCGATCTGGGATTTTGGCAACTACAACACTCAGTTCAACAAACTAAATGTTATTTTAGATTAAACCAAGTCTTTGTTATTTGATTCTGCCCTAGTTTAAAGATTTTCTTTATTTCAACTGGCTCCCTCGGGCATGTTAGAGATACACTAACGAAAAGTGTAATGTCATGGAGATCCTTTGCCAGAGTTTGAGTGGCATACCCCACAAAAGAGGAAAAGGGAAAAAAAACTATTAATCCCTCTTGGCCTAGATCTTTTTCCTGGTCTCATTAACTTTCTATAATTATGGTTAATGATAATAGCTAATATCGTCAATAACACCAGTTTATCACTTCATACAGTATTTTCTTGGTATCTTTCCCTACATCCATATTTGATGCTATCACATGGTGGTTCAGGTGGACAATACACATTCAAACTGCAAAGTGATTCCACCAAAGCAGCAACTATTAAACTCTTACAAGAACTGAGCATCCCCGATCTGAGAGAAAGAAAACCCAGTTCTCCCTTTGTAATACTGAGCATTAATGTCTGTTCTTCATTGTGCTGAGACAAATGTCTCCAAAAACCTTAAAGGGAAACCAGGAAAGCCATGCTGGATAAAGGAGAATATTTAGACAGCTGTAATGGCTGATCTGTGTGAGTCATCTGAGGCCACAGGCACTGTGAGTCCGGTGGAACTCCCTCTTCAGTTCTAGCACAAACGGGGCAGATCCCGACTTGTGAGTTGCCATTTCTGGGTGTGGAATGTGCCCTGGAGGTTCACGTATTTGACTTACATGGGCAGACTGGAGAGTCGTTCTTAAAACCTGCTGGGGACAGCAGCCTGTTTCTCCTAGAGGGGAAGGGTCACTGAAGACCAGACTAGACTAGCACCAGACCTCCCGACTCTCCCACAGCCTTGTCAAGGGTCAGCTTTCTGGCACACTCATCTCGCACACAAAGCACGATCTCCAAATTCTCGTTCAGCCAGAGGATTCTTGTCAATTAATTCTAACCTTTTGTTAAGAAGTGTCTTTTCCCCCCCTTATGTCATTCTCAGTACAGTAAACAACTAATTATTGGTAGCAATCTACAAAAAAAATACACTAGAACACAGTTATCTTTATTTTTTTAATCATGATTTTCCCCGAAGTTGGTTGAAAGAGATGAGTCACGGCTGGAGAAAGGGTAGGCATGGAGGTGTGGTTTTTTTTTCCCTGCCTTACTTCACGTTAGAGATACCAGTCAAGTAATGAAACATCTTAGATGAAGGCAGGAAAGGAAACACACTTGTAAAATAGTCTTTGACAAAAATGTTTGTGAGGGATGTCTTCTCCTTTGTTCTAAAAGTGTGCTGAGCCTTCCCAAGGGCAAGAGCAAGAACAGCACGTGTAATTTTTCAGTTGAGGGTTGCAGTTCTTTTGAGCTCCTCAAGGGGGAGCTTTCACACAAGCTAACTGTAGTGTACTCACCTCTGAGGTTGGACTTGGACTTTCAGTGGGCAGCCCCTTATCCATCCATCTCAGTCCTGGTAGGAGTCTCCCTTTGGTACGCAAATCTTGTTCTTTCAATTGACATGATTGCAGTCTCTCGAAAAATTCTATCAAGTTGTATTTCATGTAAATTCATCACCTTCAGTGTTAGGTGTCCCACTGTCTGTAATGGGAGTGGTCAGTTTGGTCCATATCCCCACTTGGTCCAGAAAGCAATGGCAATTGTGCCTTAGACATTGACCTTTCATTAGAACATCTTTATGGATAGGGCTCTGCAAACCTACCATTGCTTATGGCCACACGACCGACACAGAAGCTGTACCCAAACATTTTTATGATGAGTGTGAAAGGGAAGGCTCATTCTGTAATGGGCTTCGGGAGGTATTTATTCCCCACCCCACCTCCACGTCCTGTCCCTTCAGCACAAATCTAGTTCAGTACCAACACCTATGTGTCCTTATTTTAAATGCCCGGGTGTAAATCCTATTCAGGCTTCTTTTTCAAAAGTAAGAGGGAAGGTGAACTAACAACTGTACTTAACCTTCCTTGCAGTTGAGATTGAGTATGAAGAAGACTTTTATTTTTTTCCCCAACAAATGATGAAAAGTTATTTCCCTTTGCTTTTTTTTTTAAGAAAAAATTCAGATATGGTACATTGTCACTAAAATGTGATTTTTGGCAGGTGATTATTTGTTCTAATTCAGCCGCCCCATTATCCTCAGAGGTAATTTCCCTGGGGAAGAAGTTGAGACAAAGAGAAGATGCAGAATAACATTTCTCTTTATGATTCTTGGAAATAGAATGCCCTTTCATGAGAAATACAATCTTTTCAAAGAAAATGATTCTTCTGTTTTAACTCTAAATACGGTGGGAGGGTATCTGTGGAATATAAATATTTGCAAACCTTTTATGTAAGCATGCTTTAACCAAACACCTGGCGAATGTTGCGCAGTTTATTAATGACTCGCAAAGCCTCCAAGTTGGGAAATACAGCTCTGCCATTATGATCAGTCATTTGGCAGATAGTCAAGCCCGACAGCAACTGTTTAATACCTTTTTACCCATAAAGACTCCGAATCGCTGAAAACATCTAAGATTTCAGCAGATTTTCCTCCCACCCCTGACCCTGCACCAAATTGCTCAATTATCTTCCATAAAGAGTTCTATTATTCTTTCAAATTTGAAGTAATAGAAAGTGACTGTAAGCCATGTCATAAAATGTGCATTCTGCCATTTCTACGTGTCTAAGACCCTTTCAAAAGCTCTGGTGCAGTCTTTGCTTTCTTCCTACGTTCATTGAACACCTAGCATGTGCATGAAACTGCTACGCGCTCTAGAGGTGAAGGCCGGGGAGCAGCATGACACAAGATACCAACCCTCAGAGATCTTCAAACATAAATAGGGAGAAGTGAAGCACAAAAGTAAGTGAAGTAGCATCTCAAAGCACAGACAGGTAATTATTAAGAAGTGATTCAAAAAGGGAATTCTACAGGAATCAGAGGTGAAGCCACTGTGGGATGGAGTGACCCAGGTTGATTCTAGGGTTCCAGAATTTAAACTAGGCTGTTAGGAATATACAGGGATAGGAGAGGCAGAAAGAGGGCAGAGGGCATTCTGGAAGGAAAGGGCAACAGAAAAAAATGGTAGGTTGAATATTCCAAGTGTTTTAGGAACTGTGCACAAAACTGTAAAATTAGAAGTAAGGTGTTTTTATCAGGGAAGTACCTTGAAATAAGAAAATCGCACTGCTACTCAAAATACATAACATACATGCATACTCTTTAAATGAGTGACTTAAAATAATAGATATTTAGCTTAAAAGTTCACTGCCTGGTGACTGAGGCCAAGTTTGGTGAGTGGTCCTTCTGGTCTTGCCCGGATGCATTCACATACTGTTCATTTGTGGAGGACAGACTTGACCAGATGACAGGAACCATTGGGACCTCTGTTCTGTGGCCATGTCTCTCACGATGAGCAGCGTGGTCCAAGAATACATTTCATAGTGGTGGTGGCGGTGCCGGAAAAGAGAACTTTAATCTTGCAAGCCCTATCAATCATCTGCTTGTGTCACATTTGCTAACCTTCCATTTACCAAAGCAAGACACCTGGCTAGGTCCCCAGCACTAACCCAGCCCTGAGTATCCTACACATACTTAGTGAACTATTCCAGATATCTGCTGCTGCTTAACAAAATATTCCAAAATCAGTTGCTTAGAAGAGGGACATTTATTATGCCTCCCAGAGTCTATGGGACAAGAGCTCAGACAGGGCTTGGCTGAGCTATTCTTTGGATTCTCATGACATTAGTGGTACTCAGCTGGAAGATGGACTGATTCAGATGGCCCAAGACAGCTTCACTCAACATGTCTGGTGTCTTGGCTAGAAGTCTGGGTTCAGCCAGACTATCCAGAAGAGTGACTGAACTCCATGTCAGCTTGGTGAGGCCTTAGGGTAACCTTAATCCCAGAGTCAGCCTCCCAACAGATCTCTAGACAGAAACTACATGACCTTTTTCGACCTAGCCTTGAAGTTCATGCGGTAAGCTCTCATAGACTGTAGGCCAGAGCAGACGCAAGCACTCCCAGATTCCAGGAGAGGGGACACAGATTCCACCTCTTCGTGGGATGGGCATAACAGAATTTGGAGACATGTCTTGAAACCACCGTAGTGATTCTACAAAGAACAAATTACATTTTTCCAATGTGTGCATATACTAAACCCCTCGATAAGACCACCCACCCAGACACTGATACAATTATGATATTGGGCTCAGGCACAAGATCCAGGATGTTGTCCAAATCAAATGCAGCTGAAACTCCTACTTCAGATGCTATTCCTTGGGTGAGGTTCCTCTTGATCTGAACACCAGTCAACAAAAGAGGCTAGTTATATGTCTTCCAACCTAAAATGGTGGAGCAAGCACTCGTTAACCTCAACTGACACAAGCCCACATTAGCTCTGAAATGTAGCCAGGACCACACTACCAGTTCCATCATCAGGGCCCATTCCTGCTCCCTGGGAATGTCCTCCACGTGTCTTGGCTTCATCCTCTAGGTGAAGGTCAGTACAGGATTTCTGTAAAGAGATAGATAGTAAATATTTAGTCTTTGCTTACAAAATTGTACCCTTTTTTTAAAAATAATCTTTTCAGAACATAAAAAGCATTCTTAGCTCATGGGACATGTAAAATCAGGCCACCACCTAAATCTGAGCCATAGGCTGGAGTTTGCCATTCCCTGCAGTATGTATACTTCTGTTACTACCCTTTGGGTCATTCCTTCTTTCCCACATAAATAGCCTATGTTTACAGCCAAGTAGTTGTCTCAGCTTGTTTTGAGCTCATAGAGTTTTGAGAGTGCAAAGCTCTCTTTTTATTTGACCATTGTAGTCCTAGCTGGCAGTGTATTCTGCCAATGCAATTCTCTTAAAAACCTTGTGGGTTTTTAGAAAACTTATTGGAATTCACTCTGTTAGACAAAATTCACATGCATTAAAGTCTTTGAAATATGGCCTTCTCTATCATGAGTGCCCTGTGAGACAGCTAGGGGACAATGCCCTGAAGATTTTTTAGAAGCTCTATGTTTAACAAAGACAATTCTATAAGGCACATTCTTCAGATCCTTCTGATACTTGCTTTTCATTGTTGTTGTTTCGTCTTACTAAAATGACCTATGATACATCACCTCTGATCTTCTGAGGTGTTAAAAAGTAGTTTTAGAGCCACCCCCAGGTTCCTATTGACCACACCTTCCTCACAATGTCCTAGATTTGATCTTTGCCTCCATATCCTTCCTGACTTCCCTACTTTGATAAGGCTCTGCTGAGAGACACTGGAGTTGAGAAACAATTTTATTTTTGAACTAAGCAAGTCTGACTCCTTTATATATTCTCAAAAATCTGCTTGAAACAGCATATTTCCTTTTTTTAGCTCATCTCCCTTTATCAGTAAGTTATGAAATGCAGTTCAAAGAAACCAGTTAAAACTTTTGATATTGGGTGAGAAATTTTCTTAGCCAGATTCTTCCATTTATTAGTACGTTTTAGGTTTTATGAAATACTGCAGGCTGGGTTTCCTAAAATTTCTACCACTATGTAAGGAGGGTCTTCTTTCCTCCAACTTCCAACAATATTTTCCTCACTTTCTGGAAACAGTATTCACTTGCCTTACTGAAAGCTTCCTCAAGGTCTTTCCATGTTTTGCCCAAGATCTATTCTTCAAGGCAGTGCAAGTAGTCTTTTGTTACATTGGGTCCTTACTTTGGGTAACAAGTTTTGTTACAGTTGTCTGTTGCTGCATAACAAAGAATCCTCAAATTTTGTGGCCTTAAAAAACCATTTTATCATATATCGCAGATTTTAAGCTTTAGGAATTTGGGCAAGGCTCTGCGGGGCGACTCTCAGTACCTGGTAATGTCAATCGAGGTCACACTGATCTTCACCTGGCAGATAGAAGGGTCTAGAAGGTCTAAGATGGCATCACTTACATGCATGGTCCAGGAGATATGGCCCCGCCAGGACCATTCACCTACATGTGGCCTCTCCCACCTGGTTGTCTTAGGGTAGTTGAACTTCTTACATGACAACAGCCAACATGCCCGAAAAGTATCAGCTTTTATTGACAACAAACGCTACTGGTCAAAACAGACATAAACTCCCCCCAGGTCCAAGGGGAGTGGGCACAGTTCCTACCTCTCAATGAAAGGAGTGTTAAACTACTCAATTCATATTTTAAAACTACCACATGGACCATTAATGCAAATAATATTGAATGGGAGACATTTTTCTTTGCCCTTATGGAAATATTTGGACTTGGCCTTGGACAGCCCAGCCACTTTGTATTCTTCAGACTCAGCAGCACTCTCCCCTTTTTAGCTTTCAGTGCCCGCACTAGTTTCCATGCATTTCCAATTTTTTTAATGTACACCCAGTGTAAAACACTTTTGAACACGTATGATCAATATGTGTAAATTCTTGTATGTACAGTTCATAAATAAGTAGCCTAATGATTATACTCATGATAAGACAGAAAATAAAAGTGGATCTGATAAAAAACAAAGTATTCTTAAATACCTTACTAATTAAGACAAAAAGAAATATTTGAGATGACATTCATAATTAACTATAGTGACTATAAATACATATTTAAAGTAGTCTTTTTTAATAGTCGTTCATTCAGGGGCCATTTTTCTTGTCAAAATAGTATATTATTGTTGTTTTTACCTCGTAGAGCAGCTAATTAAGTGTTTTTTCTACTGGAGTAAAAAGTGCCAGCCTCACAATTTTATTGGTTTTCAGGAACTGCTTTAACTTGTCTGTGTTATGTAAGTCAGTTTAGGTAGAACTTACTGTTACAAGCTACGTGTCTGCTTGACCAGGCACTTGTAATAGTGTATGTCCCGAGGAGCTGGTGGGTGTGGGCACAGGGCTCTTCCTCAAGCCTGTGGAACCCTCACTGTCCTCCGGGGAAATGCTTCAGATGCCCCATGAAGTTTCAACTAATGGCTTCTTATTTTTTTAGATTAAAAAAAATAAATATGGATATATAGCCTAATATTTTCTTACCACACCCTAATGAATCCTCTGGCACACTGTTGGGTGCAGACACATCATAATGAAAGCAATTGATGTAGAGGACATTCAGTTAATACATGTTGCATTACCGGTTTTTTTAAAAGTCTGACACAAAGTAGGCACTAATATTTGTTTAATGAAGAATGAAATTGCTGTAACCACAACAAAAAGGTTGCAGAAATCTCCATCATTTGCAACAACTCATCTCCTCAACAGTCTAGGCAAGATATTGTGGAAAATTAGAACTTACTTTTTGTGAAATGCATTCCCACTGCAGGCTGATTTGAAAAATTAACTTTCTTTATCAGTGAAGATTAACAATATTTCCACCCTTTACACTCTTTCCATCTGTAATTTCACCTTGATGCCTTGGGTGTTACATTTCATAACAGCCTCTTAAATGATTTAATTTTCTTTAACAATTAGCTGAGCTGAGTTTCCAGTACTAATATCTTTTCTGTTCTTTTTAATGGGAGAACTAAGGCATGTGGCATTGAAAATTCTTGCTTAAGGCCACACAGAACATCAGTAACCATGCTGGGATTAAATTTAAACTTTTTTACTCAGAGGCTTTACCTATGTTCCTTGGAGCCTCTATGGCCATTTGATCTTTGCTTGAAATAAAAGAATTCTTGGTGATTAAATAAATGGACTTTCTTTTAAAAGAGCAAATAATGGAGCTTTCAAAACTAAAAGCAGTTAACCTAGCAAACCCAGTAAGAATGATATTTTATGGAATAGAGTTGCCACAAAACAAACTGTTAAATTGGAAAAGCCAAGGCAGCAGACTACTTTGATTCTTCCAGACTCCTTTTTAGTAAGGTGTAAGGTGAAGACTTCTCTACATCCACCCGAAAGCAGTCAGTTGGCTGGTGTTAGAGCAGAAAATTGAGAGAGTTCTCATCTGCCAACCCAGGTTGGTCTGCAAAGCAGAACACTTCCAAGTGATGTCATGTAGTGGCTGGATAAGGACGGTGGGATACTGAGGAATCTGGAACAGTAGCAGTGCAGACTTGAAGAGATTCACAGAAAACAAAAAACAAAAAACTGGTGGGTCTGAGAGTCCAGGTGAAGATGGAGACCGTGGCTTAGCTTGTACTGACAGCAGTCTACACATGGGCGCCACTTCTCTCCGTGATGTGTAGGTTGAGAGGGCAGGAGGTTAGCGCGATCTCTGGCAGTTAGCTAGTCTTTCGCAGCATGAGCACGAGGGACACTGAATTTGAGGTTTCTGTCAAGGGATTGTGGTGTGCAGTGAAGTATAGGAGTGGGGTGAGAAAGTGGGCTCACATGGGGATTTACAGGCATGGGGCAGAGGAAGGTACAGGCAGTTGGTGTGCATGAGGTTGAAGCTGGAATGAGGGAACGACCGGGTAGAGAAGAGGTTGGTGATGGAGTTTAAGCTTGAAGAGCACAAATAATTCACAGTGATAACAAAGTCTCTGGAGTGTGGCTGTGAGGGTGCGTGACTAGAGTAGTCTGATAGGAAGATAATAGGATTAGTTGTGTGGTAGAGAGTAGGATTCGCAGTAACAATGAGTCTGGGACCCCGTCGCCATATTCCTCAAGGGACATGGCGAATGAGAAGACGGTTGAGGGTAAAAGAGGTACAGATGCAATGGGAGGGTGGCGCGAGCACCAAAGGCAAAGGGTCTCGTAACAAGAACAGAGTAATAATTTGGAAGCAGCAATAGAATACTGTCTTCAGCATCACCCTGGACCCACTTCACTGCCTGTCTCTCCAGTGACATTTGTCAAGGAGGCAAGGAGAAGGGCATTCCTAGTTGGTTATTTGTAAAAGAATACAGATTTTAAAATAAATCTTTATCCATGCAGTGTCCTTCCTAGTTTAATAAATGCAAAACATTTTCCTTTCTGAGTTTATCATTTTGTGATTTATTTTCTTTTCTGAATGCATGGTGTTTATTTTAACCTAATTGTCTCATAAGAATTATTGGACCCAGCTCATGTTAGAGAAGGCGTTGTGTATTTTTCTTCATTAAGACTCTTTTCTGGTCAGAGGGAAATACTTAAATCTGCTTGATTCCAGCTTATGTAATCTAGTTAAACCAACATTCTCCAGCCTTCTGAAGTTATTGAACCTTGTTATATTTATTCATGGAAAATATTTTTATGACTGGTCATAGAATGCCAAAAGAAAGTCAGGAAGAACTTCCTTGCTATCTATTTACACATGTGATTTCCATTGATGGTTAATATTTATTAACAGGAAATATTTTCTTTATCTAGACTTTCCTAATAGTCTGTGACCATGATGGCTAAGAAGGAACGTAATAAAATCTGTGAAGTCATTAGTGGCAAGGACTGAAAGACTTTCAAACTTATTTTCCAGATTTTCTTTTCTTTTTTTAAAGACTTTATTTATTTTTAGAGAGAGAGGAAGGGAGGGAGAAAGAGAGGGAGAGAAACATCAAGAGATACATTGATTGGTTGCCACTCTCATGCCCCTAACTGGGGACCTGGCCTGCAACCCAGGCATGTGCCCTGACTGGGAATTGAACCAGGGCCCTTTGGTTCACAGGCCAGCACTCAACCCACTGATCCACACCAGCCAGGGCTGTTACCCAGATTTTCAAACTTTAGGACAAAGTGGTTTATCTCTTTCTCTCTTCCCTCTTTCCTTCCTTCCTTCCTTCCTTCCTTCCTTTTTTTTTCTGGTGTAGTTTACTTACTGTAAAGAACACAGACTTCAAATGTACAATTCAATAAATTTTTACATATGTGCATGCACTCATGTAAACCTCTCAGCTCATTACATAGAATGTTTCTATCATTCCGCAGAGTCCTTTGTGCCTTCTCCCAGTGGATTATCTTCAGAGTGAATCCCTATTCTGACTTCTACCATTGTAGATCAGGTTTATTCATTTTTTAAAAAAATTATTTTATGCTTCGCTTTTTCCACTCAAGATTTTCTCTGAGATTCATCCATATTACTGAGTGTAACTGCGGTCTGTGATCTTTCATTGTTGAATGATACTTCATTGGGTGAATACATCCTAAATTTGAGTATGCCGTTGCTGAGGAACTTGGGATGATTTCCACTTTGGGGCTAGTCTGAATAAAGTTGCTAAGCACATTCTTGTGCATGTCTTCCAGTGGAAAGAAGCACTCATTTCCATACTCAGGAATAGAATTACTGGACGCTGTGTATGCTTAGTTTACTAGATGCTCCGAAGTTTTCAAAAGTGATTATTCCAGTTCACGCTTTGACCAGCAGTTCATGATAGTTTCACGTTCTTCCACATCCTTTTCAACACTTGGTATTGTCAGTGTTTTTACTTTTAGCCATTGTAGGAGAGTTGTAAGAACAGTTCATTCTTGAACTAAGACAATTTTAAGATAAAAGAAAGTGTGGGTTCAGACTGAGGTCTATCAGTTTTGTATAACTTATTGGAGACTACAAGTACAAAATAGTAAGGCATTTATGGGGATGATGTTTCTCTAAATATACCACCATGTCCTCTGCATCAGCCCCACCCAGAGTGCTTTGTGAGTCTACATCATCCCAAACTCACCCTGAATCCACCAAGTCAGAATTCCTCTTTCTGGGAATTACCAAATTCCCTTGGTGATTCAAATGAACATTAAAGTTCATATGTACACCATTATGTATGTGTTTGAATGACAGAAACTTTGAATGGCCACTAAAACATCGGGTTAAATCTCCATCTACCATACATCCAAGCTTACAGTTGAGGTACTTTGAAATCAGGAAAGCCTCCGAATACCTCAGCTGCCCTCAATGTCATGTGGAATTCCAGAAAGAGAAAATGAAGCCAAGAAAATCTTTGAATTGTCTTTGAGAGGTCAAGAATTTTAAAAATCAGTGCAGACACCAAACCACAGACCCAAGAAGGTCAGAGAACACCAAGTAGGATAAATACCAAAAACTGATCAAACAAACAGAACAAATCACACCTAGCTCATCATACTGCTGAAGGCCACATGCAGTGTATTCTCTGCGTTCCAAAGGCACAGCAACATTTTTGTCATCAGTCACCCCATGGCCTTCTGAATTCGACTTACAGGCTCTTCCTATAGGAGGACAGCACTGTCGTTCATCTCCCTGGCCAGAGCCTCCCCTCTGGTTTATTTCTCAGGCTGCATTTTATTGTATTACGTCGTGATAGGCCTGCCGTATGTTAGTCTTTAAAGCTGGCCTGTTAGGGTGGGTATGCTCCTGGCAGCCTTATTATATAAATAGTACTATTATTACCCCTTCTTTTCCTTGCACATGTAGAAACTGAGGATAAGGGAACTTAAACTATTGTTCAGGTTTACTAAGCAAATAAATGAAACAGCTAGAATTTAAACCTAGGCAATCTGACTCCAGAATGCCTACTCTTTTTTTTGCATTTTTATTGAGGTATAATTGGCAAATAAAAATTGTATGTATTTAAAATGTATGACTTGAGGTTTTAATATACGTATATATTGTGAGAAAAAATATCCTATTCTTAACCATTCTGCTCTAGCGTCCCAATTTGAAACCAAACACACACACAGGTTATGCATTACATGTAACATTTATGAAAGTATAGCAGACCTTTTCCCCATTTGACTGAGAGTTATAGCCCAATTTGCTCAACAGTTTAGGGCACATTTTATCTCTTTACCTTTGTTTTCACTAGCCCAGTTGCAACAGCGACCTGGCTGAAATGAACAAATGCTCTTGAATTCTCAAAGAGTCTTGGTAAAGGAATGGGCAGGCTGGCCTGGAGAGGCCCTGCCCGGCCTCCCCCCTCAGCCCCCCACCCCCCACCCACACCCCAGGCCAGTGCCAGCCTCAGTGTATGTGTGCAGAGAGGCGATAAATCAGGAGAGCAGCTTTGGACCCAATTCACAGTGCAGGGTATGTGGGTGGACTCGTGACGGGATTCTGATACATTTTAGAGATTGCTCACCAGCAACTTCGTTTTACCCCATTTCACTTTGCACTCTGGCAGTCTTCTCTTTTACAAGTGGCTTGTAGCAACTAGTCAGTAGCATCAGGTTGTTTTTAATGATGAAATGCAATAAAAGATCCATCAGACTGTGCCTGCCGAAGATCTGCCTTATCAGAGGTCATGGTGTGTAATGTGAAGATGTTAAAGGTTTTGGATAGTTTTGCTGGTTGTCTTGGTCAATGCTGGCATCTATCCCTTTGTGTTTTTTCCTTTATCAGCCCAGAGCCCTACTCCCAGACCAACTCCCTCCCCAACACACGCACTCAGAAGAATGTTCACTACTCACTGTAGCTCTGTACTAGCAGGAAACCAGAGCAGATTTCTAAGGGTTGTTACATTCCGTAGATGAAAGGCTGGGGTTTCACACACAATAATACCATCAACCTTTGACCCCTCTGACTCTTCTGGCTCTGACAGGTCCCTTACAAACCCATCCCTGGACACTGTCAGCATAAACATCATGGATATCGAACATGAGTTCCTCTCTATCTAGAAAGCTTTCGAATTAAGTGTTATCTCTTTGCTGTTTCCCTGTCGTTTCTCCATTTGCCTCTCCTCTGCACCTCACATATTTCTCCCTGATATTTTGATCTGTGAGGACTTACTTGCCTTTGATTAAGGGCTCTGCTCCTTAAGTGTTCTTTTGTAGTTTCTCCACTTTATCAAAAGATGTGAGGCACCTTGGGTGACCCAATATCTCTGGCATAGTAAATCTGGGTGTCAAATGCATGGACTTTTTTGATAGATGACCTAATAGGCCTTATCCATCTCTAATTTCAGTGATTTTATAAGACTGAATTATTTCTGCTTGTGGGCACATGATTTTCTTCTCCTCGAACTTTCCTGTGTTACAGAGGTTTTAATAATCACATACAGTGGATTGTTTAGAATCTAATCTTGGAAACATGTGCCTTTTTCTTATGCAAAGACAAAGAAATGAAGCTTCATAAATCAGAATATTATGCCTCAAGTATAATTTGTAGGGAACAAATGAACAAAATGTAAATCACGCTCAAGAAAGGCTTACTTTCATCTTAAAAGTTGGACTGAAAAAGTCATGTGGCTACATTTATAAGTGAGGGAAAGGCATTCTGAAAATAAAATCTCAAGGTTAAAGTCTAAAGGCAGAAGTGTCTTCAGTAGATATTTGAGCAATCCCAGTATGGGCAGATGTTCTATGTCTGTGCGTGCATTTGATCCCAGCAGTGAATCTCATGACTTAGCGCATTTAAAAGATGAATTAGCATAGGGTCTGACTTCTAGGTCCTCATGAGTTTTTAAGGTTTTGTTATTTCAAATAAAGCCCAAAGCCGTAATGATCCAGTCCAGAAAATACCCAGGATCTAAGGCAAAAAGAAACCTGGAACACTACTGTTTTATTATCAAAGAAAGTCTGAAAGAAATGTTATGAGTTCCAATTTTCACCTGTGTCCAGTTTGCACATCACTCTGTGATCAAGAGAGGAGGAATATTTATGACACAAGCTGAGGTTCTTTTTGGTAGAAGCTTGGTATGAAAACAGCCTGGATGGCTGGGGCTGAGGTGATGTGGCACTGGGAAATGCAGCCTAACCTACCAGAAATGCCATGTTCAAAGAGAGATTTGGACTTACCAATTCTATAAAGTCATTCCTAAGGATGGTATCATCTAATTCTTCAGTTTAGGCACATTCTGAAGCTATTACTCACTGAAATAGTGAAGTTGTAACATTTGACATCTTTATGTAGAAGACTTAATTTAACCAATATAGTTTTCATCAAATTCAAGCTGTTGATGTTATGATAGCAATACATTTATCAGTTATGAGATGTTTTTTCCGATCTCACTTCTGTTTTTAGTGGCTGATCAGTATTCATTGGAATTAGCCCTCCCTTTGGCAGACACTATCTCCTGGCTTCTAAGAGCAAATGTTCTCACAGTCACAACTTGGTGGAGTGTGTGTTGGTTTGCAGATATTTGTAGCTGAGGCATGTATACTGCTATGCTCCATTACTCTGCATAGAAAGGAAAACGTTTCAATAGTAAAGGCAAGCTCACTTCAATTGTCAAGAAGATGAAGCTCTTACAAGGGGCAAAGGACTACGCTATATATTTCCTTACGGCATTGTTGTTTGTGATTTTGACCTATTTGTATTTCTGGGTGTCTTCTGACTTAAGGAAACCCATTATACAAAACCCAAATTTATCAAATGAGGGATTAGTGGGTCTCATTTTGTTTTTGTTATTCTCTTATCAAACTCATAGGTTTTTCTAAGAACTTCGCTCAACTTAATGTTCAGTGTGGTGTAGTAGTTAAAAGCACAGGTTTTAAGTCTGGTGGTCCTGGATTCGACACAAGGCATCAGCTCTTCCAGCTGGGAAGTCTGTTGGGATCCTTAACCTTTCTAGGCTTCAGTTTTGTCATCTGAAAAACAAACAGGAGCAAGTGAGCCTACCTCTGAGAATCCAATGAGTTCATTCAGGCCAGGCATTTATCATAATGCCTGGCATAGAGGAAGATAGATCATACATAGATGTTCATATGTGTATAAAAATGTGTGTATGCACATATATCTATTTATGATTTACATAGTGCTCCAATACATAGTACTCTATGATTACATGTTTTATGGAAATGAGGTACAGTTATAAAATCAATTGATGATATACACACAGAATGTTAGCAGCAGAATTATCTTACCAATCATGTATTGCAGAGGTCACTATTAAAATGCATTCTCATTCCCTGCACACACAGCTATGATGGTAGGTGACGTAGAAGACTACTGGATGATACAGGGAAACCACCTGGCTGTTTAAAAGCACTACAGGCAACAGGGCAGATTTATGCCAGAGATTCACTCAGGCCTCTCTTTCTCCAGTGCAGCACTGTCAGGGTTTAGGGCTCAGAGGAGATCTGTGCATTGGATGTTTGTTGGGTGGTGTCTCCAGGTTCAGCACCTGTGGAGGAAATGAAAGAAAGAGGACTGGACAAAAAGAGAAGTCAAGCTGTGTTTCTGAAGCTGAGATTGACCTTTGGAGTTGTCCCAAGCTAGGACCAGTGTACCTGGAGAGCTGGATCTTTGTACCTTCTCCCCTCCCCCCCCCCGCCCCGCCTCATCCACCAGTCATTGGGTACAGGCCTGACATTAAACAAGGTGGATCTTTTCAGCCCAAGTGAAAAGAAGGGTCAACAGCTAAGAGCAGTCAGCAGACAAGACTCACCCGAGCCTGTGGGAAGCTCTTCGGTCCTTAAGGAGGGTCTAAGGAGCACAGAACAAAGTCGACACCAGTCAGAAGAACTGCTTGCTCTTGAAAAGTGCGGTGGTCTAAGTTATCTGGTCTCTATAGTGTTCTCTAGTATTTCTCCCTCTATTTTTTCCTCTCTCCCACCCTTCCATCAACCATTTATTGATGGCCTGCAATACAGCAGGCACTCTAATGTGGGCTAGAAATTTTTTTAAAAAGATTCTCCTCTTTTTCAAGAGCTCTGTTCATATGCAGAGAAACTCCGGCAGCAGAACGGGTAGAGAAGATGAGTTTTGGAATTGAAAAATAATAATTCAGAATTCTACCATCTCTTGCTATCTATGTGATCATTGTCTTTCAAGTTCCCAAGCCTACTTTTTTTTAGAAACAGAGATAATAATTGAACCTGCCCAGCAGGCTGTCCCAAAGAATAAATTAAAGATTGAGAAATTGTTCACAGCTACTCCCAACCCATCATAATTGTCCAATAAGTTGTTGATTTTTTTCTCATTGGTAATAATGATAATGATATCAAAGATTCATGGGACCATTTCCATGTAACTGCTTTATCTTTGTTGGGTCAAACAAAAGATATCTAATCTAGGAGAAAGTTCTGCTATTGGGTAACCTGAAGTGTTAGACTCTTCACTCTTTACACTTTGTTACACTAAAGGTTTTTACACCTCAAGGCCCGTACGTTGCCAGGTGTATTCTAATGCCTACACCTTACAAGGCTTCTTGGCATTCAGCACAAATGGCTGCTTCTCTTTCTTGACCCACACTCCTTCTGACACCTCATTCTCTGAGATTTCTTTCAGTGTCTCCAACCACTCCTTAGTAGTGTCTCTGTTTGCCTATCTCTCTGATCTACCTACTCAATTCTAGAGGTCCTCAAAGGATCAGTCCTAGGACCTCTCCTCTGTGTTCCCTTCCTATTTGACCATGAACTTGTATGTCGACTGTATGATGGTGGCTCCCACGCCAAGCTCCAGACCTGACTTCTGTTTGGAGTTCCAGTATGTGCACTTACTTGCCCGCTTTACATTTCTATTGAATATCTCATAGGCAGTCCTAATGAAAAGGATTTATCTTCTCCATTAAATTTGCTCCTCAGTATTCCCCGTCAACAACTGCAGATTCTTTTATCTTATTGCCCAAACCAGAAACACAAGGATCTTCCTTGACATTCCATTCATGCATGCCTCACATACACCATCTATCACAAAATCCTTTAGATGCTACATGTAAAATACTTCCTTTCTGCACATCTTCCCATCACCACCTGTTGAGCAGAAGCCACCGTCATCTATGGGCTCAACAAAAGTTCCAGTCTCCTTACTAGCTTCTCTACTTCCATACCTAGACCCTCAGCTAAGATGATTTTGTACAGGCAGCCAGAGAGAGTTTTGAAATATAAATTGCCTCATGTCTCACTTGGAATCAGTAACAGGATCCTTGATTTGCCTCCAAGACCATGAATAATCTTGCCCTTGTCTGTTCCTCTCTCCTCATCTCAAGCCACTGGCCTGCACCCTTCCCACAAGTCCAACTCACCGGTCCTCTTGCCTTCACTGAAAGTGCTTTTCTACATAGAACATTTGCATTTTTGTTTCTTCTGCCTCAAAACTCACTCATCTGATTTGTTCACCTGTCTTTTTCATCCTGCAGGTCTTAGCCTAAAGGTTCCTTCAAATTTCCTCCCTCATACCTCAGTCTTGGGTTTCCTCTGTTTTTCTCAGGGAAAACACTTTGCTCTTTTGTTCTTTTCCTTTATTGAAATTACTTATTTGGATATTTTTAAATGTGTACTCCCCTCACTAAGCTGCAGCTCTGGGCACAGAGACCGTAGGGGTTGTGGTTCCTGATTACACTCAGCCCCTGGCCTCATGTTTGGCACTGCTCATTTGTTAAGTGAATGCTGAACTGAAGTGTACACAGCCGTTCTAATCGGAGACAGCCCGGGTTTGAATCAGATGTCTTGGTTCTGCTCTTTGCCAGCTACTGGCCGTGTGTCTTTGGACAAGTCCCTTCACTTTTCTGGGCCTATTAACTTACCAAAGAATCTCGCTTTTTTCTTTCATCTTCTCTCTTTTTTGCCAAATTTCTCTGGGTCCATTTTGTTATTATTTATGATCAATTACAGAAAGAGTCCATTGTTGATTATGGAGTACTTTTGTTTGTGCCCACAATGAACAAAGTTCTACAGCAATGATTTGCAACTTTTTGAGTTTGAAGAACCCTTTTGTGTGTGGTACCTTTGGTTCTTGAATACTGTCCTAGTGTGTGGTTGTGGGAGGAAACTTAAGTGAGCCTTGCTTTGCTTTCTTTCCAAACAATTCTTTTATTTTGATTGTTGTTAAATGATAGTTGTCCCCATTTCCCTGCCATTACTCTCCCCTGTCTTACCCACCCCCCAGTTTCCACTTTCATTCCAAACAATCCTGGAAATGTCTTGTTGAAACTTAGAGTTCTTTAGAGAAAGCTCAATCAGAGATTGCTTTAAATATCTGAGGTACACATCCTGTAATAATGGAATCATAAAAAGGAACATGAAGGACAGCTTAGTGACCTGAGCCCTCAAACAGAGGTTGAGCATAACAATGAGCGGAGTGTACGTAGGCATTTGTGTCTGTAAGTACAAATTGGCTGGACCACATAAAATGGATATCCTGTACATTTCATCTCTGGCAACAAAGGGACCATATTGTCCATCATCGACTCACCTGGGCCAAGTCCCCAGTCTTAGGACTCATCATTATCATCATTCATTGCTAACTTCTACTGAAAACTTGTGTGCCAGACACTGTGCTAAGTGCTTTCCATGGGTCATCTCCCTTCATCTTTACAACCACTCCTGTGACAGAGGTACTGCTCTCACACCCATTGGTAAGATGGGTAGAGGGAGACTTACATTAGGTTCATTGACTTGCTTAGGGCAGTATGACATATAATTCATGGCGATGGGGTTTGCCCTCAAGCATCCGACTCTATGGGCATTCTCTTCATCATCATGAAGCCATTGTCTGTGCTGTCAGGGCCGTCTAGCTCCCTCTTCCCCTTGTGCCAGCAACCTTTGGGCGTGATCCAACTCTTCACAGCCTGAGCTCCTCCCCTCCCTCTCTCATTCTGCCCCTTCCATCTTCTTGCTGCTCCAGCATTATAATAAAGCTGCCATCCATCCAGGTCTCAAATTCTGCGAGCACTAGCACCATTGCTAGCCTGGACAACTACATGGCAGTTGCAAACCTACAAGTCTTTAAGACACAGAAAAGCCAATCAATTCATGGGACTGCCACCCTTAGTGTCTGCCACATCCAGCTAACTTGGGTTTTTCTTGACAAAGTTCATTTTGACACTATCATATATAATTTTGCTAGTTTATTAAGCAGTATCCTGGATGTTGGCAATGTATAAATGGAAAGACACATCTTGCTTTAAGGACCTCTAATTTAAGCAGGGAAGTAGACATTCTCACCGTAACATTTACTACCTCATACATTACTCGTAGGTTCCAAGGGGGGTCAGGGATGACTTGCTGAGAAAGAAAGACCTGAGCCAGCCCTTGCAGTCCATCAGACAAGAAGAGAGGAAAGACATTAGAAGGCAGAGCATTAGGGAGATGCAGCAAAGGAAACACTGAAAAGAATCTGTTCATGTTGCTTATCTTACCCACTATAACTTTTAGTGAGATAACCTGTTGACATCAAATTTTGGACTTTAAGCTTAATGAGTTTATTTTTACTCTCTTTTTGAGGGCAGACAGGGACATTATATCAATGTGCATTTTTATTGTCTCTTCAGCATTGAAGCAATGCCAAACAGTGCCAGTCAGTGTTTCTGGTCTTGGTTTCTTCAAATTTTTGTTACTTATCAAACAGTAACTGTCCTAAGTCTTTTATTCACGATGCCCCTTAAATCTCACTTGAAGTTATGGGCTCCAAGACATTTCAAGACCAAATGTGTGGAGACTTTTACTTGCAGAGCTGAGTTGGAATTCCTGTTCTGCTACTTGTATGCTTTGGTACTTCCTCTTCGTGAAGGCCAGTTTCCTCCACTTTAAAATGGAGTTAGGAATGCTTCCCGGGCTGATTTGTGCATTCAGTGGGACAGTGGATGGGAAGGGGCCTGAAACATATAGGTGCTTTTCCCAAGAGTAAGTTTTGTGTTGGTTTGCCTCCTCACCCACCAGAGTCCCATGAACCTCCAGTACTGAGGATTCATTTGTCTCTTGGATTAGCATTTTAAGAATCTGTTGTTTGAAAGCAAACATCTACATCAGTGCTTCTCAACCAGGGGCAATTTGCCCTTCCGTGGACATTTGGCAAAAAGCTGGAGGTGTTTTGGTAGGCACAGCTGGGAGGAGGTGCTCCTGGAGTCTGGCGGGCAGAGACCAGGGATGCTGCAAAGCATCCTACAATGGACAGCCCACAACTACCCAGACTCAAATGTCAATAGTGTCATAATGGACAGAGTTAAGTTGATAAGTCCCACTCTACTTGCATGTCATGTTGAGGACTTTGGAAATTTGGCATGCAATGAACATAATTTCCTTCTCCTTGCTGCCCTTCGCTCCTCAGAAAGGATTCCCATGTCCCCATCAGGATGCCATCCTTTCAGGTGTCCCCATCGTAGTTTTGGAGTGAGCTACATCACTGCTCATAGGCTTGTGGGTGGGCCTTCTGTGTTTCTTTGGGTCTGTTTTCTAAAAGTGGCAATGCTACTTTCTGTTCTGCTTGCTTGGTAGAGGACTTAATCAGCACAGCTTGGGAGAGAAGGTGTCATCTCATCCCCAGTGTACATGTGAACAAACCGAAGCCTAGTGAGCTGATCATCACAGCAGCCATGTAGCAAATAACTGGTTAATGCAGCCCCTGACTTTCAGCTCCAAACCCAAGACCTCTTTCTTTTCTCCAAAGCCTTCCCAGTAGAGCTGATGGCCCTTATGGTCTTTGGTGTTATCATATACAGCAGTCTTTCAAGTAACATCATTCTGTTCAACATCATTTCATTATAACATGGATGAGTTGCCATAGGAACTTAACTCTTGTTTAGACCCTTTCACCTGTGGTAAAGTTGGTTTCATTGTACATTGTTTCACTTAAAGTCACAGAACCTACCTAGAACATTAAATGAGGATGTACTATAATCACTTTTAGGCTGTTTCATGCTTGCTGATCTTACATCTGCAGGTGATTTTTTTTTTTAGCTCCCTAAAGGCAGAAACACTGTTTTCATCCCTTTTACTGAACGTATTTGGAGTGAGGACAATCACTTGTTAATTTTTCTGCTAAAGGAATCCCTGATTCTAATAAAGCTAAACATTTAAAAGTTTAAGGAAAAACAATTCCTAGGTATCAGGAAGAGGAAGTCAGAGTAGCTTGGAATCATTTTAAACAATGCTTTGGCAATGGGTCACTAGATCAAATTAATTTGAGTGTAGCAGCCAGCATGCCCATGCCTGTCCCTTCGGCGTAGGAACACCATACACATTTGGCTGTTAACGGCCATCAGCAGAATATTGAGGGGGAGGGGGAGGCTTGTCAGTAGGCATCTCACATGCTTCTTGGTAATTAATTTTAGAAGCTGTCTAATGCATGGTGGGTTGCTCACCTAGTGACATGCAATGAACAGAGAATCCCAAAACAATGCATAAATACGCTGACAAATAAACACCAGCATACCGAGAATTTTGCTCTACCTATCAAAACCAGAAAAGACCTTGAAGGCTGTTTATGATATCATAAATCTTCGGCTGTAGTCTGTGTTATGTTGGTACTAGACTTCTTTGTCCGAAAAGTCTGCTCTGAGGTACAAAGGAAGTCATTACTAAGTCTTCCCGGGTACGAAAACAGAATCCCCAAACAAAATATTTAAGGGTTTTTTTAAAATTAATTTTGGAAGGGATTTGCCCATTCTGTGTTTTATGAACAACACTAAAGGATTTAACCTTGAATTTACTGTTTGGAAGCTATGTGTTCTTCCTTAAAGAGCAGAAAAATAGTGCATGACTACATTCTCACTCTGTTTGAAAAACATTGTGATATATAATTTCTTTCTGAATTTCAGTTTCTGGTGGAAATTAACATTATTTCAGTTTATTCCTATTCATATCATCAGCACTTGAATATATCCAACCAAAAAACTATATTGTCTAAAACAGTCTTTTTACCTAAATCTAGTTAAAAAGTATCGACATATAGGTATAGTTCCCATCAGTGTGGTACATTACTCACAGTAACCACAAGGCAAATATCCATTAACCCTTCTCCCCCTCGGCCCAGAAAAGGGCCTTCAGGTAACTGCTAGTCATTTGAAAGTAACCAAGTGAGTGACAGGCCTTGGCTCTCAGGCTGGGGAGAGCGGGCTGTGCTCTCAGGTGGAAGTGAGAAGAGACGTGTTGGTCTTGGAAGGTTTTGTACACATTCCTGCCAGGAAATGAGTCGATGAGTTGGCTGACCTCCGAGTCCTGGGACTGGTGACTGGCAGTCACCTTTAGGAAATTAGGCACTGGGCGGGGGTTAGTAAGGAGGAAGGATTTGCAATGCACGTTTAGGATATAAAAAACACAGGACTAGTTTAGGCTGTTAATCTAGGAGAGGCTATAGAGAATAGAGTCACAAGGCTTGAAGTCCACTCCTAAAGTCAGTTGGAACCCTGACGGTGAGACTGCCCAAATCACTTTCCATTGCAAGTGGGAGGGACGTGGCGGAAGGAGGGTTACAAGTCAAATGTTGAAAGATGCCACTTGTGAGCCAAGTATGACCCATGTACCCGATTTGTTTGGCTCTCAAAGGATGGAAAACATGGGCAAATTTTAAACTGGGAGATTTCATAAGACTTCTGGATTTTCAGTGGTTCTTAAAAATAGAAGTGGCAATACTCAGCCTGTATTCTAGCAAAAATAGTTGTGAATTGCTCGTTTTAGGAAAATAAAACTGATGAGTCCACTGTGGTCCACCTAACCCCATCACCCCTTAGAGTGGTGCTCCTCACACCATTTTGTCACCTTGACGACATCTGACTTTGTGACCTCTGGTGGAATTGGGTAAGGAGGTTGCCCAGGTACATCAAACTTACAGAAATATGCAATCAGAATTAAGATGTATTCCAAATAATTTGTAAGGAATGCTCATTAAAATACCAAACTTTGCCAATGATCAATATTTGGAAAATAAATTCCCATAGGTTCCTATTTTTCTTGCTCTCCTACCCCATGATGGGCTTTTTTGAAACGGGGATAAGCCAGACAGGACGGCGAGTCAGCTGAGAATTACTCACAAGCTTGGATCTGTTAAGTCAAGATTCTCTTGGGTGCAAGTGCTGCGAATGAGTCCCACTCATTAACCTCCTCCCCCCAGCCTTGACTCACATAAACATGAGAAACCCGGGGTGTCTGACTGCAGGCCCAGCTCCTTGCAGGAAGTCAAACCATGCCATCTGATCTCTCTCCCCCTTCCCTCACCCTCCTTTTCCCTTTCCCGCCTCTCAGCTCTGTCCCTCTGTTGTCTTAATTCTCCGGCAAAAATCTCTCCATATGGTGGCAAAGACGGTCACAGACAGCAAGTCTTGGCTTATGTTGTCCCTTGAGACGCGATCTAAGTTAGAAAGACAACTCTCCGAGAAGCCATCGTGATTCTAGTAAAGAGTGTTTATTTGCCTGGGCTGGGCCACACACCCAGCATTAATTTAACAACTACCGTATTTCCTTAGCGGCTACGTTGAGTTGGGCCCTGCTCTTGTGGATCTTACCTTGTGGGAGGGGGTGGAAGGGAATCACAAACTAAAAAATAAACTTAATGAGCAAGAAAATTATATAGTATTTTAGAAGCGAAAGCGCTACAGAGAAAAAGTTTTTTTTAATTTTTACTCTGCCCACCAGGTGAGGAGGAGCAGCTTTCAAAAGACAAAGGAGGGATTCTTTTACCAGAAATGGGCAGGGACGCAGTATAGGCAAAAATTAATTAGTCATAATATTAGTTCTACAAATGGGAGTGTTTTATGACTGTGAACATCATCCCTGTGTCTTCTATGTGGTGCTTTGGGGTAGGGGGGAGGAGTAAGACAGGTTCACCTACCAGGTGGGCATCCTGAAGTGGCAGGTGAGACCACCACACATGCTCCCTGCCTCACAGTTGATGCTCCGCACTACCCAGTTTCTTGGAGTTCCCTAAATGGACCGTTTGGTTTTCATGACCCTGCCTTTGCTTATGCTGTTCTCCATGCCTCAAATGCCCTTCTCCCTTCTTCCTGACTCCTGTTTTCTTTGTTCATTTGTTTGTTTTGTTTGTTTTTTGTCCAAGAGCCCCAGCTGAGTTAGGTGCCCCATCTATGGGCTGTCAAAGGACCTGTGTGCTTGCCCCTCTGGCAGGGAAAGTATCTCTCCTACTGCCTAGCGGGGTGGCACACTCGGCCTATACTGCAGACATAGGTAGCCTGCACAGTGAAGGAGTGGACGGTTCAGTGGCTGCTCACAAAAACCCCTCAGTGCCCCATCACATCCTACTGAGTGAAGACCAAAGGCCCAGAGCCATCGCAGCCTTGTGTATCGTGAAGTTATGCCAGTGCTTGCACTGCTTGCCTTTAAGTCATCAGAAACAGTGACCTGTCCAGGCCATCGGGCCGTTGGTCTCTCCCCTGCGCTAGTGGAGATCTCCTTGTGAGAATTGACAGAAGTGGGCTTGGGGAACACCTTAGGCCTGTTTGGAGAATCCCTGGTCAGCAGTTCAGGGAAGGGGTTAAAGGCATGGCTTCTTTGTGTATTTGCATCCCATATCTGCAATTGCGTATGTATATGACCCTTAGCTGTGTGTAGTAGCTCTTAATCAATTATAGTTAATAATAGTATCTGCAGAGAAGTGTTGAAAATGAGGTAATCCATGTAGAGCTCTTGGGACAGTGTTTAACACATAGCAACTGCTTAATAAATGTTTGCTCTTGCACTCATTGTTATAAGGAGGGGGAGGAAGAAAAGAAGGAGGAAGCGTTCTCAGCCGTCTGAAGAACTGTACAACCCAGACTGTGTCCTCATAGTCACACCAGTTTGCTGAGCGTGTGTATGTCATTTGGTCCTCACAGTCACCCTGTGAGATGAAATAGTGTCATTTTCATCCCCACTGTGGAGATGGGGAAATTAAGTCTCAGAGGTGCTTTTCTGGGTGTGCATCTCTGCCTCTTATCTCCGGAACTCATGCCTTTGTGATTGCATCTCTCTCCTTATTTCTTTGTTTCAGAAATTCCAATTTGGGAATAATAGTGAGATGGAGAAACACAGGTTCAGATGGTAGGATACTGCTTTTATGTCTGACACCTGTCATTCTGTTTCTCTGGCCCTGCCAGGCCTGAAGTAGGATGCTGGCCTTCACCTGAGAGCAGGTCTGGAGCTGACCCAGTAAACAAGTGGCATTTGTTTGGGGAACTGAACAGTGACCTCTGTTCCTAGCAGAAAAGAGGCCCTGTATGTAATTCAGCCACTTGTCTGGGAAAGGTGGGCTCCCAACCACTTGCAGTGGTACCAAGACTTCCCAGTAGGGGGCGGGCTGAAGGCACATCCTCCAGCTAACCCTGAAATTTCCAACTGTGCTTTATGGCATGTGATCTTTCATCATGAAAAGCTATGACAGGGCCTTTGTGACAATTGTCTGAGCTGAAAAGATAGGGGTAGGGGTGGGCACCTGAACTAAAGACCAAAGACCACATTGGGCCCGAAGGTTGGAGATACATGTTGAAACCTAAATCTTGCCCCCGTATTTCGTGTGATTTTAGAAAGTCACTCTCCCTGAACTGCAGCTCTCCATGTGGACACCATGAGTCCTGTGCTGTGCTCAGAAATCTCAGAGGTTCCCTCCAGCTTGTGGTAAACTGAATAAGGGCCACCCAGAGATATCAGGTCCTAATCTCTGAACCTGTAAATGTCACCCTATAAGGAAAAGGGGTCTTTGGAGTTGTGATCAAGTTAAGGGTCTTCATATGAGGAGATGATCCTGGATTAGTTAGGTGGGCCCTAAACCAAGTCCTTGGGGTCTTTATAAGAGAGAGGCAGGGTGAGATTACACACACACAGGATGGTGACATGAAGACAGAGTCAGAGGTTAAAGTGACATAGTCAGAGAAGAGTGTGTCAGCCAGCAAAAGCTGGGAGTTTCCAGGAAGGAATGTTACCCACAGCCTCCAGAGGGAATGTGGGGGCCTGGCTGATACCTTGACTGCAGCCCAATGAGCCTGATGTTGAGCTCTGGCTTCCAGGATGCTATGGAATAAATTTCTGTTGGTTTAAGCTGCCACGTGTTATGATTTGTTATGGCAACCCTAGGGAATGAATCCACTCCTCTCTGAGTCTATGGTCTCTTACCCATTCTTGCTGCCCATCCATCCAGTAAGGCTGATAGTCTCACTTGGTGCCTGTTCAGAAACAGAACAAGACATTTGTCTGTCTTTGAGCCTGCAGGAAGGTGAAGTACTCATTTTGTCTCAAGTTCTCTATTTATTTCACTTGGCATGTGTTTCTGTGGTGGCCACCAGTGAAATGCAGCCCCCCGCCACCTGCTCCCCCCACTACATTCAGTTCCTCGTGGCTGTTGTCCCATCTGAGAGTCAGGTTCCAATCAAGTGTCTTACATCAGAAAAGACAGTAATGTAATAACCTTGAGCTCATCAGTATGTAACGAAGACAACATTCATCTTAGTACCAAACATATTCAATCGATAGATATTTCTTGAGCATTACTATGTACCCGCACATAGGCAGCAATAGGGAACTTGTGACAATAGGGAACCTGACAGGAAAAATACATATTCTAATGGAGCTTTATTGTCATGAGTCACAGACAATAAAGCGTTTACATATGCACTCAAGTTTCAGTTGCAGCAAAATTCCCATTTTCCAAGATTGTTAGCAGAGCACCAGATCCGTGTGTCTGTTGGGTGAACTTCCTCACAGAATAGTCCCTGGCTGGAACTTCTACTGGGGGACCTGGGAAATATTTTTAGCACTGAAGACACCTTCTGGGGTGAAGCAATACAGAGCTTGGATCATAAGAAGGTCCTCTTATTTCTCTAAATTCCTCTATGGCATGCCTATGCTCACTTCACCCCTCTAGTCAGCTCAGAGCTCTGGGCTTTGAGGAACATGTCAAAGGAACAAAAGCACTATGGGGAAGAAAGTAGAATATTCTAACTGTCGTCCTTTGTTGATTTCTATCCTTTTCATTACTCCTCCAGATCCCCAGTGCTCTCAAGAGAAAAAAAAATAGCAGTAACGCTAATGAGATTTCCTCCCTCAAACTCATCCTCTCTAGGAGCAGTGGCTGCACTTCCTGCACTGAAAGGACGCCCCCTGCCGCTGGGGGCTCAGGTTGGAAACCTGAGTCACTTCTGATGTCTGTTTTCCTTCATACCCCACTTTTAGGGATCCCAAAGCCAATCAGAATAAATCCAGGATCCCATTACTCCTTTCCACTCCTTCACCTCCATCCGTGTCCAGGGCACCATCACTTCCTGTCTTGATGACCCCAACAGTGTGCTAACTCTTCTCATTGCCCCACCCTTCCCTCCCAACCCCTAACCCATCCACCACATAGTGACCACGGAGAACCTTCCAGTACATGGGGACCATGTCATCCCTTGCACAAACCTTTCCACATTCAGAATGAAGCAAAAATTCTTCAGCAAAGCCCAGGAGGCCCAGTCTGATCTGCCCCCACTCCCAATCTTTCAAACCCCATTTCTTGTCCTTCTCTTGTCCTGCCTACTCTGCCCTCATGACACTAGCCTTCCTGCTGTTTCTCTAATTGGCTTGGCAGTTGTACATGTTCCAGTGTTACCTCTTCTGAGAGACCTTTTCTAACCACCCAAACTCTAATTTAAAGCCCAGCCTGCCAATGGGGGACCCTGTCTGCCCCTATGTATCAATGTATTTGTATACTGCCTGTCTCTCACACTAAATGGTAAACTTGCTGGAGGGAGAAGACAATACTTGTCTCCATAATCCCAGCACCCAGAACAGTGTCAGGCATCCGTGGTGTTCGATAAACACTTGAAAAAAGAAAGAAGTAAAAGGCCAGGAGTACAATTCATTGAAAGGACTCGTTTCCTTCATCTCCCAGGATCTAGGAGTCCATGAATGGCCTGGCAGCCTAGATCACCTGAATAGCAAGGTAGGGTCTCAGGAAATCTAGGTGGTGCTGCTTTTTTGAGATTGAATTGATTTTTCCCTCCTTGATTCCTTCCTGTGTAGGCAGCAGCCTGCAGAGCACACTGAGTAAACCTAGAACATAGTAAGTGCTCAATAAATGTTTGTTGAATGAACAGTTGGGTTTCTATGATAAACAACAAAAAATGACAATATAAATTGTAAAAAAGGATGCAATTGATGATTGACTACTTATCACTCTCCTGCTACCTGAATGAAAAGCAGCACCACACTTACTGGGGACACTCTCTTATTTTGTGGTCAACAGGAGGGAGTAGGAAGGAGATCGATGGGACATTTGATCCTGGAAATGATCTAATTACAGTACAGATTTTTCAGAAATCAGGACCTGGATGGCACTCTAGAAACCATCTAAGGAAAATAGTGACAGATTTTGTCTATAAGATTCTCAGTGTTGACCCCACCTTCTGACTATTGGGTTGCTTGTTTGAAGAGATAGACCATTTATCTTCTGAAGTGTATGTGCTATTATACCCAAAGACTTACCATTGATCACACGTAGTGGCCTCTGTGTATTCTTCATCTATCGAGAAAAGATCTGCAGCATGATGACTGGGGCTTTGGGGGCGCGAGCACAGGGTGGTGTTGTGGGCATTTGACAACAATCATTCTCTGTATTTGTTGTACTCAGCTCTCACAATGGAAGTATGCTTATTTCAAGGCAAGCACAGGGAGGGAAAAGTTGGGAATCTGATGGAAACCACAGTAACAAGGGAAGCATGCAGACCTTCCAGGGAAAGAAAGGGGCTGAAAGGAAGCTAAGCCAGGTTCTCTAGGGCCCCGGGTGTGTGCAAACTGCAGACATTCACCCCCCAAGGCTCCTAGTTGTGCAGTCTGCAGATGCTCGCCCTCACCCCTGCTGGAACCTTTGCTTTAGGCCAGTGATTGGAATGAAGGCTTAGCTCCCACCAGCTGGAGGTGCAACCCAGCACCACGGGTACAGCAGGGCAGTTCGTGCTGCAGGTTGAAACTGGAACTTTAAATTCACATTTCCCAGAAACATTATTGTAACCTGGGTTAAACAGCATTGGAGTTTCTCCTCAACCACAGTGAGAGCGTCTGGGTCTTCAGCTCAGTTGTCAGTGACATGGGCCAGCCTCAGACCCATCACCTAAGGAAGAGCATTGTTTCTATGGAAACCTGCAATCCATGACCCAAATACCCAGGTTAAAATGTTGGCATTTTATTTAACTCAGACTGTGGGTCAGTTGGGGATTGCCAATATTAGATACAAATTAGGCTTCTCTTTTTTTTCATCTATGGGGTATTTTTTCATCCAGATTATCCACTCCTGTCAGATAGAATAAAGGCGGCCCCTGTGTCCTAAAGGGTGTGTGTTTGGATGAAAACTTCTGCTACAGCAGAATTAGCCAAGGCTAAGATGGAAACCCTTCTCCAGCCCTTGTTCATTTGCTTTTCCTTTTATATCTTGAAACCGTGCAGGACGAGCCCTGCTGAGACTTACTGACAAAAAGCTTGAGCGAATGGGGATTGCCCAGGAAAACCTCCGGCAGCACATCTTACAACAGGTGCTCCAGCTGAAGGTGCGAGAAGAAGTCAGAAACCTACAGTTACTCACACAAGGTACCCTGCTGCTTTCTAGTGGGTGGATGGAAGGGGAGACTGGAGGGAGGAGACTTCTACCATTGTGACACAGGCGAGTCAGGAGAAACTGTCATCGTTTTGTTGTGGTGATGTTGTTGTAGTTTGTTTGTTTGCAGCATTTTCTTTATTTAAAAAAGGATATAGATTTAAAGACCGCTTTCTTTCTGAAACGCCTCTTTTTCATAACTCACGAGGCGGAAGGATGCACAAATGAGTAATGGATGGGCAAACAGTGTTGTCTCAACCAGTTTCAAGGTCATCACACACAGCTATGTAGGTTGTGCACTGCACAACCCCAGAAAGGACCAGTCACAGAGGTCAGGACCCCCAGCGTTGTCCAGGGTACACCCTGCACAACTGTGTAGCACGGCCCAAGCTGTTGCCATCTGACCACCAGCTCTGAGAGGTCTCGGGCTTCATGTGATTCCATAGTTCATGGGACCAGTGACATGAGTGAGATTTTAGTCGAGTTTCGTTTTACTTTGCTTCCCACTGACTGATGGGAGAAAAGCACTCTAGAGGAATGTATCCATATGTACATATATGTAAGTACACGCACACTTTAGAGTTCGTGAGAAACTATTTAGAATCTTGAAAATAGGACCATTTTAAAAAATAGGCTATAGGGAATTTAAAACTGGAATGTTGATACCATGTGATTCTAAGCAAGACCCATTAATAACTTCCGTGTGTTGAGAGCACTTAAGCATCCTATCACTGGGAGTGTAAAGCTGGAATTTGAAGCAAACCTTAATTAAGTTGCACTATATGAAATGTGTAGGTCTGTGTAAGATTTCATTGCTATCAACCTCTGTTGGCTTTAACCCTTTGTTTTATTTTAATGCCCATTATATATCACTTTAAATGAAAGGATAATAAAATATGTATCTTCGAGTCTTGGGTATTTTCAATCCATAGAATATTGTAATTGCATGCATACTGATATTGGAGAAATCTGGGTCAGCCAGGTTTCATGTTACTGCATTTAGATGAACCCAGGACTAGTCGATTTGCCTAGAGGAAGTAATGTGCTACCTGAAAGATGCCTGCTCCAGAGGGCAAATGCAAACTTCGAGTGACAGGAAAATAGTATTGTTTATTTGTTGTGCGTTATTGGCACTGGTCTCCAGAGACTCCCACTGGTAAATTTATAGATACTGGTACATTGTGTAATTTAAATTTGCATTTGACTTATTGATATGCATTTAATTTTCTTTGAAGAAGTAAAGGGAGATTCAAACACTTCCCACAAGAAAGTTCAACACAGTGCTGTTTATGAAACTGAAAAATTTGACACAACCTAGAGGTCCAGCAGTATGGAAGAAATCAAGTGCTTCTGCTTAAATTCGTAAGATCTAGCCCTGGCCAGTGTAGCTCAGTTGGTTGGGCATCATCCTGTGAACCAAAAGGTTACCGGTTCAATTCTCGGTCAGGGCACATGCCTGGGTTGCAGGTTCGATCCCCAGTCAGGGCATGTATGGAAGGTAACCAATCGATATTTCTCTCTCACTTTGATGCTTCTCTCTCTTTCTCCCTCCTTTCCCCTCTCTCTAAAATAAAACAAAACAATTCATAAGATCTGGTGTAATGCAGTCATTTACACTCCATCTTCAAAGAATATATAATTCCATGAGAAAGTATTCAAGAAGTAGTAGGAAGTAAGGGAAAATCATACATAAAATTTTGTTTATTGTAAGAGCCCAATTCTGGAAAAAAAAATATATTTTTATATGTAAATAGAAAATGGGCTACAAATGAATATGCCAATATTTTAATATTAGTTCTCTATGGGTGGTGTGATTGTGGGTGCTTTTAATTTTTTCTTTGTATTTTCTGTATTCTCCAAATTTCCTAGTACACATCCATATTACAGTGATCATCAGAAAATTTACATTTTGTAAGCTTCAATCATAGGCATCACTCTGCCAGGTTCTATGTAGAATCTGAGGTTTCCTCCGCTCTTCTGTTTCCCTCCTATGGTGACATATGAAAAAATGAGACCTGAATTTATCACGTGTGCCTCAGACTCTTTTTCATCTCTGCTACTGTCAGCCTGAAGCCTGTTTGCTTTGCAAAATCATTTTCTGCAGCTTTCATTGCCCTAGATGCATAATATATAAGATTTTTCCTGAGATAGTACTCAAGTCTATTAAGCTAAATATATGTTTGTGTTCTGGGAAGGTAATGCTAAGTTCAGCCTTTTCAATTCAGTTGTTGTCACTTCCTTTAGCCTTGAAAAGCTGTGCCTTTCGAACCCTTCCATTCTATTCCCTTTAGGAGAGGTAGCATTCTCCAGCTCTTGTACAGTTTGTCTGCATTCATACTGCCTTTCTTATTGCTTGTCCTTTACATGTTAATGTGGAAACTCATTTTATGTCAGGCAGCCTTTAGAAAATCCATAGCCTTATCAAAAAGATGGCTTCTTTTTAAAACATAAAACAAAAAGTTAGCAAGGTTTTTTGGATTTTTTTTTTTTACTGAAAATAGAAATTCTAAAGACAGCTGGGTTTGCCTTAAAATATTTTGGGTATAGGTTTGCTATAATAAGAATTGAAGGATGGAAAATAGACTTTGGGTGGTGAGTACACTGTAGTGTATATAGATACTGAATTATAATGTATATCTGAAACTTATACAATGTTATAAGCCAATGTTATCTCGCTTTTAAGAAAAAAATTACCCATTAAAGTCATTCCTCATTTCCTCCCAACACCCCCCAACTGCCAGGCCTTGGAAATCTCTTATCTACTTTCTCTCTGTTTGCCTATTCTGGACGTTTCCTATAAATGGAATCATTTAATGCATGGTTACTTGAGATTGGCTACTTTTACTGAGGCTAATGTTTTTCAAGTTGACCCATGTTGTAAGCATGTGTCAGCATTTCATTTCTTTGTATTCCCAAATAATATTCCATTGCCTGTGTGAAACTTTTTATTTATCCATGAATTAGTTGATGAACATTTGGATTGTTTCTGGATCTTGGCTATTACCAATAATGCTGTCTTCAACATTAGTGCTCAAGTTTTGTGTGGACCTGTTTTCATTTCCCTTGGGTATATTCCTAGGAGTGGAATTGTTGAGTCATATGATAACTCCATATGTAACCATTTGAGGAGCTGCCAGACTGTTTTCCAAAGCAGCTGTACCATTTTACATTCCCATAAGCAATGTACAAGGGTTCCAATTTCTCCACATCCTTGCCAACATTTGTTATTGTCTTTTTGATTATAACCATTCTGATATGTGTGAAGTGGTATCTCATTGTGATTTTGATTTGCATTTCCCTGATGGCTAACGATGTTGAGCACATTTTCATGCGCTTATTGACCATTTGGGTATATTCTTTGGAAAAACATCTATTCAAATCCTTTGCTTATGTTTTAATTGGATTGTTTGTTTTTTCCAAGTTTTATTTTTGACCTGCCATGTTTTACCATGCTTGATTACCCACTTTATTTATGAGATCAAGAGCAAAATATCTGGCCACTATTTCCAAAGAGGAGCCCCATCCTCAAAGGATGAAATTTTGCTGCCTCCGGAGGCATTTGAAAGAACCCTCCACAAACTTGGAAATCAACTCCGTAATGAAATAAATGAGTAGACTCTAAATATTTTCTCTCAAGGAAACAACACTAATTTGGATGTAGAAATTAAACACACAAACATCAAATCAGTTGCATCAGTTTGTAATCAGACCTCCAAATTAGATACACCCATCTGAATGCTCATTTTGCCATGTTTCTAGAGGAAATAAAATAATAGATAATTAAAATGACTTTTCCAACTTTTGATTGCACTTTTAAAACTTGTCTTAAGCTTTTAGTTCTACACTAGCCATTTTCAGCTGGCTGATCAGGAGCCCCAGGACAGTAATAGGATCAAAATGGTGAGAGACAGACTGGGAGAGCTGGTCCTAGCCAGTGTGAGTTACCTGAACTCACACGAGGAAAACCAAGTATTTGCCCTCCTTTTGCTTGCTCTCCTCCTCCTGAATGCTGACCAAAAGAGAAGAACTATAAGGCATTTAAGAAATGTGTGTGGTGGATGCATAGTAAATATATCCGTTTATAGGCACTATTAATGCATCCTGACAGCAATTCCTGAACCTGCTCATCATCTCCAGCCAGAGCTGTCTTTTAGCTGAAATCCCGGCCTCTGATTTCCCTGCCTTTCTTCACGGTGGCCCAGTAACTACCTGACATTTGCAGCAACATAATCAATGTTTGGCCCCGCTTTCACGTTGTTTCCTTTGGTGGCTTTGAAGTGGTTCCTTTTTCCATGCAGCCGTTTGGTCTTCAGTGTCCCATCCGTGGCGCCGCAGGGGTGTTGATCCGGGGGGCTGGCTTGCTTGCATGTTCTTGTAGGAAACTCCTCCTTGTCAGGGCACCTTCCATTCTCTCTTGGGAGATGCAGTGCAGAGCTGAAAATGTCATTATTATACTTTCCTTGAGCCTGATTCATGGGAGACAGAGGGAAAGGTGCCTTATGTAACACAGAGCAGTGGTGCAAACTATTTTGGGATCTTTCCAATTAATCTATAACCAGCTGTATGATGGGCATCATTAGCATTTTATTAATAGACAATATTTCTAGGAAGAGAACACCCCAGGGATACTGAATGCTTTTCTCATATAACTAATGAGTGTTAAATGTTTACAATATACAAAGCACTGCACTAATTGTCACATCTACTCCTGACGTTTAGCCTACTGTAATCAGCATGGTTATTGGCCCCAATTTAATGTGGGGAAACTGAGGGTAGAGAATTTAAGCAATACATCCAGAGTCAGGCAACTAGTAAAAAGCATGGTGCAGGCCTGTCTGGCTCCATGGCAAATTTTTATTCATTTATTTTTATTCATTTACACTTCACCACCTCTGATCTGACAAATGAGAATAATAATTCCTACTTCATGGTGGTGCTAATGATTAAATGAGATGTTGTGTAGAAGCCATATAGCATAGTTCATGACATACTCTATGAAAGTGGCCGGCAGATCTTTTGTATAAAAGGTGAGACAGTAAGTATTTTAGTCCTTGAGAGTCATATCATACGAAAGCAACCCCAGACAACCCTAAATGAATTGGACAAAGCAGTGTTCCAACCACATATCACGTGCAAGCATAATAATAGCTGGGCATTATTTGTGGGACCCTACTTTACAAGGTTAAAAATATAAACTTTTGCCATTATTTTATCAAGATTATTGTTTTTATTCTTAATATCTTCCCTTTTGAGCTGTAAATGCTTTCTTCAACCCCAGGGGCACTATAGTATGGAGGCACTCCTGGCTCCTTTTCAATGTCTTCCCTGCCTGCAAACACATGGGCAGTGTGAAAATAGGGCAGCAACTTTGAGTTAGGTAAATGCACACAGTAGAAAGCAGTGTTCCCACTGGAGGATAAAGCAGATGAAGGTAGTAAAAACATCCATCTTCAAATGCCTTTTTAATTAGTGCCTACACAATGAAAAAAGAAGAAGAGAATGATTGTTTACTCAGGCCAGTTATAGCTCATTAAACATTAGTGTTTCCCAAAAGACTTTTTCCACATTGTCCAAATATATGTGTCAAATTTTAATTGTGAATTTCATGACCAGATGGACTTTCCCAGAGCTCCATCTTTTGAAGCAACACAAATTAGAGACACTACTTTCCCATCCAAGAAGACTTTTCAGAACCATGTGTACAGACTGGGTATTTTGGTCCCGTCGCCCCTGCAATGATTCTTCAGCAAGTGAAGCAGTCCATCTGAATTGAAATAGGCCATCTGGTCCACCACCTCGCTTAAAGAAGGAAGTCTTTATAAAACATAGCAGTAGACTCTTTGGGAAATTTTCTAATCTCATTTTGCAGACTGGGGCGCCGAGACCCAAAGAGGATTAGAGGATAGCCCGTGGTTACACAGCCAGTTAGTGGCATGACTGAGACTAGATTCCAGTTCTCCCAATTCCCAGATGAGCATTCTTCTCCTCACTGTTTTTAAGTATAATTTACCTATGATAAACTTTTTACTTTTAGTGCTCAGTTTTTCAGGTTTGGACAAAGCATACAGTTGTGTAAGCACAGCCACAGTCAAGAGAAAGAAGTTCCATACTTCAAAAAATACTCTCCCTTGCACCCCTTTGTTGTCAGCCTTCTCACCGCTCCCAGCCTCTGGTAACCACAGATATGTTTTCTGTCCCTTTAGCTTTTCCCTCTTCAGAGTGTCATATAAATGGATTCAGAGAGTCTGGCTTTCTTCACTCACTGCAGGGTACTGAGGTTTTTCAGTGCTGTGGTGTAATCACTCGGTCATTCATTTTCATTGCTTAGTATTCCACAGCATGAATGTACCACAATCCATTTATCCGTTCCCCAGCAGAGAGACACCTGGGTTATTCCCAGCTTGGACAAATACAAAGCTACTATAAGCATTCACATACAGGTTTTTATATAAAATCAGTTTTTTCTTCATTGGGTAAGCACCTAGAAGTAGGATTGCTGGGTTATATCGTACATATATGTTTATCTTCATAAAAAACTATATTCTTGAAGTGTGAAAAGTATATGAACAGTATTAGAGAGTGGTTTTAATACATATAAAAATGTGTTTTAAGATTTGTATTGGAAGTTTTCAGGAAATTACTGTATCTCTATGAAAGTCCTACCTTACACCTCCTGGAGGTACCACCATTTTAGGAAACCCCTGTTTTCCTGAGAGTTTGTGGTAAATTATCTCAAAATAAGTTTAGGTCAAACATGTTTATGGTTTACTCATTAATTTGATAAAATTTTCTTAGCATCTTTGTACAGGTAATAGGATATGGCTTTCCATAAATGTCATTGAGAAATGCATCCTTTGTCTCTCTTCCAAGGAAGAAAATTTCATATTTTCAACCTCTATGGAAGAAAACATGGTGCAATCGGCTTCCCTTCTATGCACATAGAAGTATTTCTGATGGGCTTTATAGTATCTCTCAAATCACACCATTTGAATTTCCAGGCTTCTTCTTGTCTTTTATTTAGTTGTGCTACTGGTGTTATAAGCCTGATGTTCTCTTTATTCTCAGCTCTTCTGCCTTCTTGCTGGGTTACCTTGAGCTTTTTCTCCCGGGTACTCATCTGTGTTCATGAACATGATAATGACTCTCTTGGTTCCCCTCTTCTCTTTCTGATGTCTCCTTCAGAGGCTGGTGGCAAGCTGCCTTCCCCTACCCCTCCCGAAATGTTGATGTTCCCCATCCACAGGTCCTCTCATTTTTCCATGCTCCCCAGGGAGTCCCATCTGCTCCCACTGCTTTAACCGCCCCCTACCTCATAGTGACTGTCAAGCACATCTTAGATGGGTTCTCTGAAGCTCTAGCTCCTCATTTTAAACTCCCCTAAATACTCCACTGACATCTCTAAAATATCCCAAGTGAACTCCATTGTTTTTCTCACCATCTCCCTCCGCTTTTTGCCCCTCATATTTCTTCTCAAGGTTAATAACACCATTACTCACTTCATCACCTGATATAGAACCTCAGAGTCGCCTGTGATTACTCTTTTCCCTTCACCAATTATAGGCAGTCAGTGACCAAATCCTCTGAATTCTGCTTGTGAAATGGGTTTCTACTCTTTCCTTCCTTCAACACCGCCCCTGCCACACTGTTAGTTCATTCCTCCTCAGCTCCTTCATAGGCCATTGGAGTAACCTGCTAATTATTATTTGATCTCTAGTCTCTGCCCTGACCCATTCATTCTCCTTTAATTAATTTCCTACTTCTATTGCCAGAGACAATTTAAATGTATTTCTGACCACATTATTTTCCTCCTTAAAACATTTGATATCTCCCAATCGCCTACAGAATAAAATTTAAACTCTTTAACATCCCATAGAAAGCCATTCTGCGCATTTTATAGATGTATTAACTTTGGGTAAGTCACTTATCAGAGATTAAGATTCCTCAATTGTAAAAATGGGGATAGGCTCTATTTCACAGAGTCGTTATGAATATGGTATAATAGAACTCACGAAGGACCTAGCCTTGATGAGATAACACCTCTTCTGAGAAACCTCACCTCTGCTCTCAGGCAGAACCAATCATTCCCTCTTCTGCGTTGCTAAGCACTTTGTTCATTCCAATAATGTTGTATTCATTACAAAGTATCCTTTTTTTTTGTTCTTCCATCCAGTGAACACAGGGCTATGTGGTGGGTACTAGGGATAAAAACGAGTACCCCATCTAGAAGTGAGGATAAGATGTGCATGCCATGATATTGTAGAGATGCACAGATGGGTTGTGACAGCACAGGAATCGGGGGTTAAAGGAAGACTGGCCAAAGGTATACCGCATGAACTCAATGTTGAAGGATAAAAGTTTGGACGGATGGGCAAGGGCTGGTGTGAGGCAGAAGCAGTGGTCTCCACAAAGGCACAGTGGACAATGTCTGTCCATCTCCCCTGTAGACCATAGTCCACCTCGATTGTCTTCTGACTTTTTCTTTGTATTCCTATATTTTAGCATTGTACCCAGCCGAGAGGGGTTCCTCTGTCTTTCCTGATTTTAATGTAATTGTTGCCCTTTTTATTTACTAACCCTAGTTCATTTTCAGCTTCATCTTCTCAAAGCAGTGAATGCAATATCAGTTTGTATGGGTTCATAATTTAATCATGGGAGGAGCTACAAAGCAACTTCAGATCATCTTTCTCCATGAGCAACATGACCCAGGACCTCCTTCCTTCCCTGTGATGTGTTGCTGTTGTTTTTGTTGGTGGCTCGACAGGTCAAGTCGATGACAAGGGCTCCCAAACACAGTCCACACATTTGGCAAGAGAAATATGTAAGCCACCTACTTGCCTTGATACGTTTGGCCTAATATTTTCAATTCTTAAATATTCTTCTGAGAGACACTATTCAGTGACGTAAGATGGGTTTCTCCTAAAACCCATTTAACTGCCCGGGGCTCATGGAGGGTGAGGACATTAGATCAGTAATTTTGTAGGAGTTTGTGCAGATTACATTTATGTGATTGGGGTCTTTCATTAGCACTTCTTCATTCAGTCGTATTTCATTATGATCTGCCCACCAAATATTCCTTCCCAGTTGCACCGAAGATAGCATTTCCTCAAACTGCCACCTCTGAACTTGCTCCCAATATATTTCAAAATCTTCACACTCTGTTGTGCAGAGTTCATGACCAGGGATATTTCTAATTTTATCAAGTACCTGCGCCTTCACTGAAATACTCTGCCATCTAAGCGTTATGTTAGAGGCCCACACACGGACTCCTTGGGGGCGGTGTTAAGCCCTCATGTCAGTTGATCCGCTGGAGTTGGCATTGTGACACCTGCACCCAAGCTAGCACTCGCTCCTGTTTCATTTTCATCCTGGGAGTCCACTATGGCCAGTTCACTCAGGACAGTGTTTTGTTCAAAGTGGGGCTTACAATGGACCCTTGCCTCTCGACTGTTGTATTCTTCATGGCAGAGCAACACCTGCCTGTCCGGAGTGCCGCTGACGGCCCCTCCAACCAGCAAGTGCAGGAAGCATGACACAATTTTCTAATTTGGACATGTTCTACCAGGAATTATTCTTGTCATTACTTCTGTACAACTCAGTGTTTAATGGGATATTTTACATGGTGGAGAGTAACCTTTAGGGAACCCCCAAATATTCCAAATGCTTTTGTGTCTACCTTGCAAAAATCACCAACCTCAGCCTTCTTCACCATTGATCACTTTGCATTTAAATGTTGCAGGTGAAATAAGCAATATATTTGATGCCTCTTGTTTGGATGGTTCAACATAGTCATGGGATTGCATTGTTATTTCACCTTGACCTTGTGGTTTGTCTGAAGCTTTGAAGGATCTTGAATGACAGATACTTACGTGGGTTTTCCACAGTGACATTCATTGATTTCTTCAGGGTAAATCTAAACCCTGTAGTCTGCGCTTTATGGTGTTCAAATCTTCTATGGAATTTTTGGAAAGGCAACTGTAATAGGACAGTGGCATGTGGACTAGAGGAGAGAAAGTCAAACCCATTTTCAGGGAGATGCTGAACTGGTTCGGCTTTTCTGAGAAGAAATAGAGAATTATGTCATCTACGTGCTTTACAATTTCTGTCCCTTGTATTTTATATTATCTACTGTCTCTGTGGCCCTTTGTGGGGGGGGGTCACCAATCCCCAGTGCCTGGAATAAAGCTCTACACCAGGGGTGTCAAACTCATTTTCACCAGGGGCCACATCAGCTTCGTGGTTGCCTTCAAAGAGCCAAATGCAGTTTTAGGACTACATAAATGTAACTCCTCCTTAACTAGGGGCAAGGAGCTTGGTGCTGCCGCCAGGTAGAAACAAGGTGCCGGGCCAGATAAAACAAGGTGGAGGGCCGGATTCGGCCCATGGGCCTTGTGTTTGCCACCTGTGCTTTACACAGTTTAGATGTTTGAGGCGTTACTTGTATCCAGGTTTCTACATGCCAGTTCCAGAAGGCACCACACACTATACTGTGTGAATGGCCCAGCCTTGTGCCCCAGCCAGGAATTAAAATCTGTTCTTCTGCAACATAACCTCTCCATTTCTTAGCTTCCTCCTTTCTTGCTTATTCCTTTACAATAGTAATTACACAGTAATTTGTCAAAAAAAACATTTATTGAGATCCTGCCATATACGCAGCTGTGTATGTTATGTGCTGGGTATACAGGGATAAAGAAGACAGTCTTTGGCCTTGAAGTCAAGTGAAAGACAAAAGTGAATGTTGGATTCTAGGACTGTGTAGCAATGGCATCCAATCCACAAGGAGTATATTAGGAAAGTTTGCAAGGGTAAGTGATCTCTGAATTGAGCCAGGTACTATAGTTATCAGGGTGTATTTACTTTCTCTTTAGTCATCAAATATAAACTTGCCAGGATAATAAGAACCTTGGAGAGGTATACTATGCCATGGAAGTATATTTACTAAAACAGGGTATATTTACTGTTTCTGCTGTGTGTCAGGCCCTCACTGATGTTGGTGAAATTCATTGAGCAAGCTAGAAATGGTTCTCAGGTATATGGATTTTACATTTTAGTGGGGAAGACCCTCATCAAACAAGGAAGCCTAGTAACATGGTAAATGATGGGAAAGGGAATGTTAATTATACTTTGGAGTCTGAGTAAGCAGAGGGACTTGCCTGACATTGAGGGATCAGGAAAATTTCCCTCAGGAAGCTAACATCTAAAAGAGGAAGAGGTGTTAATTAGGGCAGGTGGGAAAGATGTCCCGGTTGAAAGAAACAGTGGTTTGAAGCCAAAATTGAAGAGGAGGCTTGGTACATTCCAGGAATATGAGGAACGTAGTAGCTAGTATGATTAAGAGGGTCAAGGGTGAGTGATAAGGGAAGGGAGAAGTCGAGAAGTGAGGCTGGAGGGGTAAGGGAGATGCCCAGTGGCTAAGTGAAGGCTTTGTTTTTCTACTTTCCTTAAGGAATTTAAAGTTTCTTAACACAGCGGGGAGCCAGTGAAAGGTTTCAAACCAAAAACTATCCTGATCAGATTTGTACAACAAAAGATAAGGAGATGCAAGGGGAAAGGATGACACAGTTCAGATTTCTAGCTAGAAAACTGTCATGGTGATCTATGTTGGAGATGATGACAATCTGGATGAGGCTGGTTGCAAGTAAGGACCCAGAGAAGCCAACTCAATAGACTAGGCAAACTGAGGCGACAGATTAAGAAACAGTAAACATTAAGATGACTCTGAATAGCTTCCTTACCTCAGAGAGTTTCCACTCTCCATCCTCCATTGTCCATTAGTTTGGGCTGCTAGGAACAAGAGGTGTGTAGTTTTGCTGAACTGTTTCCTGCCTATACCTGAGATATTAGGACATGAAGAAATCAAATTTGTTTTATCTCCTAACTTGACATCATAATGAAGCAGAGATGCCAGTGTAGCATTTCCCAATGCCCCCAAATATCCTGAGTAATCTTAATCTTGTTAGATCAATGACTTGACATTTTGCTAGTTGCCATTTTAATTGATTTAACTGAAATTGATTTGGCATAAATGAGTGCACAGAAAATTATTAACAGTGACCTCGAAGGTTTCAAATGTCTGCTGTGTAAGAGGTGATGTGGCTTTGATTTATACATCTGAAGGTTCACTCTTTCCCAGTCATAGCAGAGAAATGAATTGGATATATAGCACTAAAAGCTATTGAACATTGATGAGGGTAGTATACAGAGAGTCTGAAAATACATGAGAAGCATTTGAGTGTACATTTTCAGTTTATCCCATTTCTGTCATGTTGGCTGGTTGTCATGATTCGTGTGTACAGTAAACCGCAAATGCAAGTACTTATTCTTACTTCTAAGTATCAGGAAATTTGACTTTTCTTTTGTCATTTCTGTCCCTAAAATTCAGACCATCCCATGGAAAAGAGGAAGAAATGAAATAATAGCAGAGCAAATTTCAATGACCTAAACTTGCTTTGTTTGGTTTTGTTTTAAACTGATCCTCTCCTGAGACTTGGGTATTTGTTTTGTTACACAAAGAGTTTTGCTATAATAATTTTCGGTCTGGCAGGGTTTGACATGTACTAAGGCGTAAATAAATGATCTCTAATTTTCCTTTGGTCTCTAAAAGTTTAAATATGCGTTACCTTTTGTGCTTTCCCCTCTCCCTTTCTTTCCTCCTTGTCTCCCCAGCACCTCTTCCCCTCCCCAGTGTGCTCCTGCACTAATGACTCCTCTCAGCCCTCAGAAGAACTAGTAGAAATTTATTAATTAAGGATCTGTTTCTGCTTTTTTTTTTTGTCAGGGAGAATCATTTGTTTTAGAGCTGATTTTCTACTTTAATTAAATGAAAATGTCACTCAGTCAAATGAATTCATTTATACTTATTTATCCAGTTCTCCAGGCTTGAATTTCTTTGAGAATTGAGCTCATCACATTTGCTCACAGAATGAACTGAAAAATGTCTCTCACATTGGTTTAAAAAGCTCACAGATGATTACTCCTCCCCCCATAGAAGTGCTGCATAAACAAAGTCGTGATTAACAAATACGCAGATGGTGACTTTCTTGTGTACATGTTATCTAAGCACATAGAGGAACACGTACTTGAGGATGTCTGTGCACACACGTCACCTGTGTGTGCTAGAGCAGGACAGTGGGGGATTCTCATCACCACAGTCTCTTAGGACTTAAGAAAGTGTCAAAGGCAATATTTTGACCATCTGTGTGTCTTTATTTGCCTTTCAAAATGCTAATTAGCCGTGCAACATTTAAAGTCCATACCCTCTTTCCCTCCTGATTTTTCAGAGGATTACTTATTGAGTACTGTCTATATCTAACATTCTAATACCTGCTTTAGGATGTGAAAGTTGAATAAGCATACTTGGTCATTCACTTATTGAACACCTTTTATTGTGTACCTACTATGTGTTGAGCTAGGTATTCACTCAGTGATAAACAGTATATTCCTGGAAATTGACAAGCAGGCTAGCTGCAAGTTCTTTTTTTATGTGAGTGAATCGTGTTCACTTTCCAGAAGGCTAATGTACTGGTTCCTAGGAGTTCTCCTCTGCTCTTCCGGAACACATTCCGAAAGGGGGAAATGTCACCTTAAATACTTCTCAAGAAAAAAACTTCCATTACAGTGGTTCTGTATCTTACTGAAAGGGTAGAAACGGGCTCTGATGCCCAACTGGCATGGTTAGGCTTTTATTTAGACTTTGTGGTGATCTCACAACCCCAGATGTGAACTCCTTCACCACCACCCTCTGTGGTAAAATCCCTGTGATTTCAAAGCACAGGTCTGAAGCATTGCGCTAAAAACTGACTCCCTCCTACACACCTTGCCATTTTTCCTTCTGTGATATGAGCAGGCTTTTCCCTTCACCTGGCTTTGTTTTCTGCTTTTAACTTTAAATGGTCTGGAGATGAAACTGGGTTTAAAGGGCTTGAAAGTTGAGTTTCCAAAAGCTTAGTGAGTTACTCCATAAAATCAGCACAGTTTTAATCTTGAAATAAGTTATCCTTTTGTTGTCTTCGCTGCATCATAATAGAAGTTAAAATTATGACAGCTTGACAGTTTCTATTGTGTGAGACAGTTCTACTGGGAGTCAGCTGGACCCTTGGGTTAATCCAGTACTGGGGTTAGGCATTGCCAGTACTTGAGTTTTCCCATTTTTAAAATAGCTCCTGGTAGATACTAAGTACTATGACAGAAAAGATAATTGTAGTAATTATTACTTAGACTCCAGGGAGCCCATCCTATTTAAGCCCTGGGCTTAGAAAGAAAAGGTTGAGAAAGAGTTGTTCTATTTGTCCCTTGAGATGGATGCTGAAAGTGTTGACTCTGGCTGAAATCCCACTGCCCAGGTGTAAAGGAAAAGGCAACCTGGTTTTTCTAAAGGTAGGAGAACAGCTTCAAGTTAGGAGATCCATTCCAGATTGTATGAGGACAGCTTAGAGTATTCAATGGAATAAACATTTATTGAGCATCTATTATATACAAGATACTGTACTAGGCAGACAGTCCCTTCCTTCAAAGATCCTTCAGACCAATGAGTGTTCCAAACACTTAAGCTTTTCACTTCTCTAAGTTATACCAGACTTGGCCCATAGACCCAGAATCCTTAGCCCTATATGAGGCCATGGTGAATGGCAGCAGCAGCAGCAGCAATAATCACTACCATTTATTGTATGTGTATTATGGTATCAGCCATGTTCTGAACACTCTATTTGCCTTGTCATTCTATCCTTACAAATATCCTGCGAGATGGGAGCTACTATTATCCCTGTTTGGCAGATCAAAGAACTGAGTCACAGAGAATCATGAGACTCAAACCAGGCCGCATAGCCTAAGAAGTAACGGAGCAAGGGTTCTCTTCAAAGCCCATGTCCTTAGACATCTTGCTACGTTCATTGCTACCACTCTGGCTACAGTGTGAATAAATTTTATCATTGCTTTGTCCCAAGTTCCATGCTAGGTATCAGAATTCTAGTAGGGCACACAGTAGAAATCCTGTCCTAATGATGTTAGGGCTTAGAGAAGAGATGGATGTCACAAAGAGAATCATTTAATCCTATCTCATTTAATGCCACCGCTGCAGTATGGCTTCATTAAAACTACTTCTTTCTTAAGTTTTCTCAAAAAAATTGTTTTGTATCTATATCTGTTCAACATAGTCTATTTTAACTTTCATTTTATCCACTCTCTGAACACTAGCATAATCTCTCATCCCGCGGGCTGGCACAACACACTCAGTGCACACTCTCTGCACATGAGCATCACCGTCCCACCCTGGAACATGGTCAGCCGCTCACTCTTTCTTAAGGTTCCCAGTTAATTGTCACCCCTTGCTTATATTTATTCTGCCTTGGCCTCTCTTTCTGCCTTTTGGTTTGTCATCTGGTTTTGACTATAATGGCAGAAAGAAAAAGCATGCAAGGGAAGGTGTTGGAACTGCAGCAAAGAAAGCCCCCAAATCATATAATTATAGACATAGAAAGTCAAGTTCTATAGAGAATCAAATTCACTTTAAAGGTTTCAAATTTGCTTTCTATAAAGACTCACATGTGAGAGGTAGCCAATCTGTTTCTCTCCCTCTCTTTTTCCCTCCTTTCCCCTATCTCTAAAAAAAATAAATTAAATTAAATCTTAAAAAAAAAAGACTCAACTGATTTTCAAAGAAGCAGAAGATAAAGGGAAGATATTAGGGATTGTCTGGAACTGATGAAAGCTGACACGGATATCATGAAATGGGCCACTGGCAGTTGGAAAACCCGCAGTGAGAGCCGTGTGCAACTTTGTGAGATCCACGAGAGTGGCCACCGCTCTCCAGTGACAGGGCGGGATATCTGGAGCAGGGACACTGTGAAGGCCCCTGCAGCACTGCTCAGTTAGCACATTTTTGCCTGGGTCCTTCCCACAGAAAATGAGGGTGTGTGTGTGTGTGTGTGTGTCCATGTGTGTACTGAAAAACTATGTTAAGGGTAATGAAGGAAAAATATAAAGTAGGGATGAGAGGTCCTGACTGGGGAATTACTGTGCCATTTAAGTGGTAACAGGGAGAAGTGAGGGTTGCCAGTTGAAGAGTGTGGGAAGAGCAAGCAGACAGAGGGAAACACATGTGCTGAGCTCAGGCACTGAAGAGTTTATTTAGCATGTTCTAGGAACTGAACCAAAACCACATGTCAGACCGCAGAGCTCAAGGGAGAGTCACGTGGCCTGGGCACACCAAGGACCAGACCCTGCAGAGCTGCGAAGCCACATTAAAAATTTGGAATAGGGTCCCATCCAGTGTAATGAGAGGCCATTAAAGGGTTTTAAGCAGAGGAGTGATGAGATCTCATTTACACTTTTCCCCATTACACAAATATTTTTATTGAACCTTTCGATAAAATGAGATAACAGGAAAATCTCAAATGAAATATTAAATATAGTAAAAGTTAAATTATTGAGTTTTTAAATTATTTTCTAAATTTTATTAAATTTATTGGGGTGACATTCATTAATAAAATTACATAGGATGAATCTTGAGAATATCATGTTAAGCCAAATAAGTTAGAAAAGGTCAAGAATGATATGATTTCACTCACATGTAAAATATAAAACTGAAACCACAAATAAACAAGACAAACAAAACTCACAGATACAGAAAACAGTATGCTGGGTACCAGAGGGAGCAGAGTGTGAGGGGAAGGTAGAAAGGGGAAAGGGGGTCAAGGACATGGTGACGGAATGAGATTTGACTTTGGGTTGTGAACATATGATGTAATATACAGATGACGTATCACAGAGTGGAACACTTGAAACCGGTATAATTGTTATTAATCATTTACGTTTCTCAAAGAGCACCCTGGTAGCTATGTGAAGAGTGGATTGGACAAATGCAGAGATGGAACTGGGGAGGCCAGGCAGTGACTTCTGCAAAAATCCAGCTCAAAACAGCTGATGGTTAGAACTAGGATGGCGGCCACTGAGCTGAGCAAGAGAATCTGTGTGCAGGTCGAAGCAGCGGGACTTGATGATGGACCGGAGGTGGCCTGGGGTGGGAGAATCAAGAGTGAGTCCCAGCTCCCCAGCCAGGGCTGCTGCACAGGTTGAGGAACCTGTGCTGAGGAGTGACAGTCAGAGGCTGGACTGGGAAAAGAAGACGTCAGCAGTAATTTGTGCTGTTCGAGGCCCCTTTGAAACATTTAAGAAAGCAGTTGGACATCTTGAGTATAGAGTTCTAATGGGAATTGGCACTGAACATGTAAATTTAGGAATTATCAGAATATATGTATGCCTTGGCAGAACTCCAGTTACTTGACCACTAAACATTCCTAACCTTTATTCACATTAAATCTTGTTCTGTGTCAAATGAGAGAGCTAGAGGGACAGGCTCCAAGAGTCTCATGTACGCCTCCTTCACTGACCTGCCCATCAGTGTTTGTGCATATCACAAGTCTCTTCTGATGAAGTTTTGTTCAGATAAATACGGGAAAAGGCCTCGCAGGGGAAGAAGCTGCCCTGAGAGAGAGTATGGAGAGGCTGTGTGCATGCCCTGTGCTGGCCAGCCCTCATCCCCAGGGTCACTTTCACTGTTAATAGGACACGCTCTCACAGAGTAGCCCAAAGCATGATTGTTGGAGTTGAAGAGTCTAAGTTGCTCCTCCAGCTCTGTCCCTCACTACCTATGTAAATGACATATGCTTTCGGAAAGTAGGCTTTTTCTATTGTAAAATAAGAACAAAAATACTCAGTTCACAGAGTTGCTATGAGGATTAGAAGGAGATTTTTGCAAAGTGGTTATTAGCACAGATCTAAATACATGGTAGATAAGAAGTGGATCCATATCTAAAAACCCCTTCTTTCCAGAGATAAGTAGAAGGCTGAGATACGTATTTTATAATGCTATTCCAATAAGTCAAGTACTGAGTTTTTGTTAAAATTCTGTAATCATCTCAAGCCAGAGATGAGAGAAGGCACTGTGTAGGAGGTAGAGCCTTATCACTTCCATGAAATTGCTTCTGACATAGGCCAGTTTCTTTGTCAACCAGCATCACAGTGACATGTGAACTAGTCTAGAAGATGGTGTAAAGGCTTCTATGTAAAACTGTGCCTTTGGGTCATTTTAATGATTTCTTTTGATCAGGATACGTAACTTGTTAAAGAATCATCCCTAGCGTTTTACATAGGTTCTTTATGAGTGCATATGGAGGACATTTTGTAGGACACAGAGCTTGTGCCTGAATTATAGTGGAGACTGGAAGAATCCCCACCATCACCACCCCCAAACTGTCCAATCTATGCTCTTCCTATACCCTTCAATTATTAATAATTCCTGTGTTTTAATGTTTAATGTTCAACTGACAAATAGTCATGGTCATTACTCAAGTCACCAAGAGTATTTACTCAGTGTCTCCTTGTGTGCCCAGCACTGTTTGGATTCAGAATGAAGGAGGCAGACTCTTTCTTATTATACTTTGGCTCTGCAACTGGAGGAAAATGGAAGAATATTTATAATTTAATACTCATCAGTAAGTGCTCTAGAACAGCTCTGTCCAATATAAGTTTCTGAAATGCAGGACATATGCCAGATCTGCATTGTTCAGTACAGTAGCCTGAACCCATGTGGCTACTGAACACTTGAAATGTGCTTAGTGAGACCGAGGGACTGGATTTATAATTTAATATTAATTTAAGTGGCCATATGTGGCTAGTGACTACTGTATTGAATAGCACAGCTGCAATAATTCTGAGGAGAAATGATGTGGGCTGCAGGAATTCAGGAAGGAAGTAGGACATCAGCTTGAGCTTAGAAGTCAGGTGGACACTAAAGGACTGCTCCAGCTATGGTGACAGCATGAGCAAAGTTTGCAAGGAAGGGGAACATATGTGGTTTGTGAATGTTACAGAGGGGAGGGAATTGAGTGAGACTTTCTGAAAATGTCGGGGAAGAAGTTTGTAGAATCTAGACCATTCCTCTCTTTCACAAGTTTTGTATGAGAATTTTGCCTGCATTGAGCCGCTTCTTATTTGGAATGGGGCATTACATAATTCTGTTATGCTTTTTTATAAACAAATGACGTTCACAGAGTTAGACCATGTAATACTCAAGTTCATTGAAACTTTCAATACAAATCAGATGGGAATCTGCAGGTTATTTGCCGAAACGATTACTTAGCAGAGGTTAAAGGAACCCACCCAGGTTGTTCAGTCACCCAGGGAGTAACAACAGCAGAAACCAGAGTGAACAAAGGGAGGGACTTTGTTAGCAGAATCTGCGTAGAGCAGGGGCCACGGAAGAGGGGTCAGCTGACGGAGGGACCATCGCAGACAGGTGTAGCCAGTGCCAGAGCCATCAGGTCCGAGCAGGGAAGGAAGGAGAGAAGAACAGACAAACCTCTTGCCTACTGCCTCCTGCTGCCACCTCTCACTAGGTAAACACAATCCAAAGCTCGATGGCAAGTGATCACAGCTAATGCAGTCCTCCTGGGTCAGCCTGCCTTAGCAGAGCTGGGCAGAAAAGGTGGGAATAGGTCGTAGGGAGCTGACAGGGAAGGAAGTGGAAATAAATAGCTCTCTTTGTTTTAATGTTAAAACAAAAAAGTGTCATAGTTCAGGCCACTATAACAAAGTACCATAGTGGAACTAAGTGGGTTAAACAACAGAATGTATTTTTTACAGTTCTAGAGGCCGGGAAGTCCAAAATCAAGGTGCCAGCTGATTGGGTTCCTGGTGAAAACTCTTGCCCAGATTTGCAGAAGGTTGCCTCCTTGCTGTGTGCTCACGTGACGGAGAGAGAGAGAGCAACCAAGCTCTCCTATCCGAGCAGTAATCCCATCCCTGAAGGCTCTACCCACATGACCTCCCAAAGGCCCTGCCTCCTAATACCGTCACATTGGGGATGAGGGCTGCAAAATTTTAGAAAGATGCAAACATTTAGTCCATAGCAGATAGTAAAAATGGAAGCCATATAAATAGTGTTGGTTAAATTATGGCAAGACTACACAATGGAATATGATTCAGCATTGAAATTCTATGCAATGACAAAAGAAAATTCTTGCTAGATATTAAGTGGAAAGAAGCAAATAAAAAACACCATATACAGTAGGATCAAAATGTTATTTTTACATAGTATATATACAGTAAAATAAAAGAGTATGTTGTTCATACTCGGACAAAAAGAACATTGGAGAGAAATGCACCAAAATTGTAGCAGTGGTACCTCTGGACAGTGGCTGAAGGGTGCTTTTAATTTTCTTCTTGGTTCTCTCCTGGGTTTTCCAAATTTTCTAAAGCAACATAATTACTGTATTTTCTTTTCCGGAGCAATGTTCCTGTTGTTCCTGATGTAGCTGCAAGGCTGTGTTGAGGAGAGAGAGGTATCTGACCAAGTTCCTCTTTATCAGTCATCCACTCCTAGCTCGACAGTTACCTTAAGTTTCATTGTGTCCCCACCTCTGCAGTGATGACAGGCACCTCAGCTGCACTTCTTAGTGTATTAAAAATGGGATGAGTCAATAAAACGCTCTTCTTTGAAAATATTCCACAGAGAAACCCTTAGGTCCTGAAGAATGGCCTGGCTTTCTATTGATCTTTTTATTGCCTCATTTTCTCAAGCACAGTTCGTTAATTCAGATCCCCACCAACCACCTTTCCCCGTTGTCTGTTACATTTGATCTCTGTTACATATGAATCTCTGGTGGCACTTGCATTATTAAATTGACAGTCACATAAAGCCTTATTGGCATCTGTAAGAATAAAGCACATTTCTTAGGAACCATGGAGATGGGAGCCATTTATTTTTTTTTCCCTGAATCGCCTGAGCATAGCCAGTTTTTGTACTCCTGTAATCTTCACCTTAAAAACAGCAATCCATCTGTTTCATTGTTCTACTGCTTCCCAATAGAAAAACATTTCCACCTACTGTCTTCCTGATGTACAGTCAGCTGACCTTGATGGACTCTTGTAGATGAAATTATCGCCAATGATCATATTAGTTATAGTGAATCCACTCCCTCTCCCTGGCTTGCTCTTCCACGTCTAGCTGCTGTGCTTCTTGGATGGCTGCTTCAGCAGCCTTACTCTAGTACTTGCTTGTAGTAGATATTAAAATAATAAGCAGTCTGTAAATGTGCAGTGTTGAATGCGTATAAGGATTATTGCTGATAACCCTAATGGTAATCATAGTCTTGCCATTGGGTTAAGTTAGGGTTCTCATGGTTCCAAAGAACAAAAATCTGAAGGTGGCTTTAGCAAAACCACGCTGCTTGGTGGGGTGTTCCTGATGTACAAACAGGAGTCTTTGACAGGGCTCAGAGCAAAGAGGCAGCAGGACCTCGGGAAGAACTGTGAATTAGAAATCCAGAAAGAATCCAGACAATACTCTGCTCTGGCTTTCTTATTTCTCTTTTTTTCTCTCTACTTCATTTCCTGTACACAATATCTCTGTGACTCAAGTCACAGACTGGCAGATGACTTCTCACCCCATTCAAGTTTGCTTCCTATGGCTAGAGACCTCAGACCTCTCTCAAGTGCTTTCTCAATTTCCTCTTTCTGCTCCCAATTATTTTCTGCCCCTCCTCATCCCAGTTCTATATGCCCTGGACAGGCACTCTGATCGTCCCAGCTTTGATCCAATCAATCACAGGCAGTGGCAGAGTTGTAATGTACCTTTCTCGTTGTCCAGAGTCATCCCCTGCACTCATTGTGAGGCAGCCAGATGCCCTCAAAGGTGTTCACCACAGTTATTATGTAGTGGATGCTTTCATTGTACTTAGTCAATGACAGAGATATAAACTCATCCAATTAACATTGTTTGCATTAGTACTTAGAGGAAGAAGCATATAGCTTATAAAGATGGAGTTGAGAAGAAAAGTGAGTTTTGAAGACTTCTCTCCTACATGGCAAGAAAGAGCCGTTTTATGTTCTTGACTTAAGAGATTGTCACAGGGATGTGTCGGGTGGGGGAAGATGGGATGTGATCCAAGGAACTGAAGTAAAATACCAGGTCTACAAATGACACCGAGAAAAGGAAAACAGGGAAGGACCAGCCAATAAGAGGCAGGCCAGTTTCCTTTCATGGACATGACTATTTTGGTACCACATTTAAGAATCTACTATGCTGTGGTCTAGACACTGTGCATATTTAATGAAGCCTGCACCCTGGAAATAAGATCTGTTTTAAAGCAACCAAAATACAATTAGCCTTTCTATGTGATTCTTACTGTATCAAGTCCCCAAATTGAGACATATATGTATTCATTCATCTAATAGATGAATACCCACTGGTCCTCACTGGCCCCCAGGCAAACCTTAGGCAGAATGGTTATCAAACAAACCTTTATGTGAGTATTAGTAGGAATGAAGTTCTTTGCTAGGTACTTGAGTAAGCACTTGATGTTCTTTAACTCACTTAATTCTCACAAGAACTACCACAAGTGTTTCTCCCATTTAGAGAGAGGAAACCGAGGTTCTGAGAGAATGAATTGACATGGTCAGGACGACAAGGTTCAGGTTGGAGAGGCTGAAGCTTGACCCAGATGTGTGTGACCACAAAGCCCTTGGTTTTATTTTTTCAGTGTTGGAGTTGTGTTGCCTCAGTTATTCAGCTTATCTTATCGATTGTTTGAAGAATGACTTGAGGAACACCCCTGCCCCATCACCGACAGCTCCCAGGCTAGCGCTGACATGGACCAAGGGATGGTTAGACCATGATAAGCCACACGTGGGGTGGTAAATACTGTGACTGGGGCAGCTGGAGAACAGGCATCTGCCGCTTCCTAGGCAGGGAATCTTGGGTAAGTTCCTTTCTTCTCTGGGCTTCATTGCCCTGTGCCTGTCAAAGGACCTACCTTATAGGTGATTGTGCAGAGTAAAAAAGTTGATGCACTTAAAGGTCCTGGAGCAGTGCCTGAACAAAGTAAGGGCTCCCACATGTTTTGTTGTTATTCGCAAACTGCTATGTACTATGGGAATTTGTATTCCTTGATGGAGTCAGGCAGGATTCAGGGAGCAAAGAGGCTTTGATGCTTGAGATGTTGCTGGGTAAGGAGGCAAATACTGGATATTTAAAGAAGCCTTCTGTGAACAAATGACTTCATTTATTCCACACACATTTATTGAGTATATACTGTGTGCCAGGCACCCAGCCAATGTTTGTAGATAGCTAGCACATTTCATAGATCGTACATTGATAGATGGCACTGTGAAAGCATATAGAATGTTCTAGATCCTGACTTTTAAAAAAAAGGGGTGAATCCTAAGAAAATGACCACAAGGAATTATCTGCAAGAACAATTACGGGTATAACAAACCTAGGGTTGTCTCAAGGAGGTATCAACCGAATTTCTTTACCAAGCCCTTTCACAATTCTTTATTCAAGGAGCTGTTTTAGCACACCCTAGTGCAGTGAGGGGTCTTACACACAGATGCACTTTTTACACCCATCTGTGTCCATCTACACACTCAAAACATATCACTGCCCTTCGCTTAACGGGATGACACTGGTGACTCTTCATATGCGCATATGACTTATTGCATCCTTTCGGCTACCTGCGTTCTACAGCTACCATTTGGGAAATCCCGAACTAAATGTGTGCACTTTCATCACTTCTCTGGCCTCAGCTCCCACCATTCACTAAAATGTACTAATCACAGCAGCTACCACCCATGTGGCTCTTGCTGTGTGTTAGGAGCTCTTTATGCAGCAGCTCACTGAGTCAGTGAGAGGTGGGACTGGATAACTGCTAAGCATGGTGAAGCAGCGCAGTAGGGGGTGGAGAGCGCAGACCCTGAGTTACAGGGCCTGAGCTAGTTTCCTGGCATTGGCAGTTCTCAGCTCTGTGACATCTTTCTGAGCCCTGATGTACCTCAATTTCCTTATCTGAAAAGTGAGAACAGTGCTGAATACACAGTAAGTGCTACCAACATGCTTGTTGAATTTTTTTAAGTGCATAAAGTTCTTTCCAGCTCAGACAGTTGCGACCCCTTACTCTGTGCTCTGAATCATGGAGAGGCATGGACAGTGTGGCTTCAGGGCCTATGGGGACACATGATCCGATAAGGGGGCCTATGGGAGCCAGAGCAGCTGCAGCCATACTTCAGTCCAGGTCCCTGGAAGCCTTGACACCCAAGACCAGTCAGAGCCAGAGCCCAGCTCCAGGAAGTAAATGCAGAGGTCAAAGGCCACAGGGCATTACTGATTTCCTGGGAGTCTAGGACTGAGTCCAACAACAGAAGCAAACTGCTTTTGACTGTAAATAGAGCAAGACTCTAAACCTCCTTCAATTAAACCTGGCAATTTAATCCATATGTTTGAAGACAGACACCTTGGGAGAAAATCCCCTCTGAATCAAGACTCATACAGATCTACATGGCAGAAAAAAGAACAGGGAAAGATGCCAAATTGAAAAATGACAAACTACCACCAGGAGAAAGCCAGTTTTTAATATGCCTTAACTCTTTTTCTTTATCCCTCCTCAAGCTCTCTCTGTTTGAGGGATGTTCTATAACTCGATAATTCTTCACCAAGGTGTATGATATACAAGTATATATATGTATATAGACACAGATATATAGATAATGGTCAAATAGGTTTGGGAAATGTTGGATTAATAAAAAAACAGTCTTTTATATTGCAGTGCTTCTCAAAGGCTTTAATAACCTCTCACATTGGCCATGGTGCACAGGACATGTTGGACTCTTGAGATCATTGTATAGAAAAAGTGGACACAGCAGGCCTGAGACTGCTTTTCTTGAAGGTCCTGCATACAAGGGTGGCCCCTGCAGGTGTCTGGAACTTGGATTCCAGGAGGGTCTCCCCACTCCTTGATCAATGGTTCATGTGCCTAAACTGTACAAACGGTGTCATTTATGCTGATCACCGGCCTTCTTCCTCGGAGTCTAGAATCAGGCACATAGTAGGCAGAGGATACACATGTGATCATTCCCCAGTAAAAACCATGGGCATCACATCTCTGATGAGTGTCCCTGGTGGACATCTCACCCCTGTTGTCACCACTTGCCGCTGGAGGAATTAAACACATCCTGTGTGACTCCAGTGAGAGAGACCTCTTGCAAATTTGTGCCTGGTATGCTCCAGGCTTCACACCATGTGCGTTTTTCCTTTGCTGGTCTTGCTTTGTGTCCATTTTCTGGAAAATACCTCTTAGCTATGAGTATAACTCTATGGTGAGTCCTGTGGGTCCTTCTTGGGAATCACCTAACCTAGGGATATTCTTAGGGATCCCTGTCACAACCAAAATCCTTTTCTCCACAGTGCCTTTTCAGCATCTCAGGGGTCACTGAGGTTCTAAAGCATGCAGTACAGGCAATGGTGAGCTGTTCAATCCCACAAGTTAGAGGCAGAGATAGAGGCCACAAGTAACACCTTTCCTCCTGTCTGGGACACATAGATTAAATATATACTAACAGAGCAGAACTTGTGGGTATAATCTCATCTTTCTTTTAGAGAACTTAGGTAGGCAGGAATAGTAAGGATGGAACCAGTAGCCTCAAGATACAGCCATCTTTTATGATCTTCCATTTTTAGGCTTAGCTGTTTAGCCCGGGATAACATTATTTATATACATTTATTTACATAAAGATTTTTTTTATTTTTATCCTCACCAAGGACATGCTTATTGATTTCAGAGAGAGGGGAAGGGAGAGAAGGAGGGGGAGAGAGAGAGAGAGAGAGAGGAACATCAATGCGAGAGAGAAACATTGATCAGTTGCCTCTCATATGTGCTCTGACTGGGGACCAAATCTACCACCTAGGTGTGCGTTCCCTGACCAGAAATCAAACCCATGACCTTTTAGATTACAGGATGGTGCTCCCACCAACTGAGCCACACCAGCCAGGGCATATTAGCCTTCATATAAAAATAAATTACATAAAATTATATAGGTACATATGATTTATTTCATACATCTAGTTAGACAACCCTACTAAAGGGACTTTATGGCTTTTTGAGCCTTGTGGCTGAGCCTGTGGCTTATCCCGTGGCAAATATGATTCCTCTGAGTTCATTTTACAGAAAAAACAGATGCTCCCAGGGTCTCCTGAGAGCAGGTAGGCTGCTATGGTGCATGAAAACCAAATGGAAAGAGTGATCAGCCCCAGCGTGTGTTCTTCCAAGTACCTTTTCTCCTCCGCATTCTTCATGGCTGACTTGCCCTCTATGTTTTTCACAGCTGCCAAAAGTTATATTTGCATATCCTCTACCATGGGAGGGGGACTATGCTTCCTGCCATCTAGCCTGCTCCTGTTTACTTCCTTATGCTGTGTGTCTAGACCAGCCTGACCTGTTTTCCTTTGACCTATTCTCGCAGCCCTTGTTGACCCATTTCCTGGTAGAAGCCACTCTGCACCAAGAACCCACCAGTTATTAGTTGGCTTAGCTGGCTCCTTGCCAAGCCGACCAGCATACAGATAATTCTCTCAGCATTTCGCCCTCCTCATCATCTCAATACCTCAAGCTTATGCTGCATCATGCTTCCATTGATGTGTGTCTTCTGTCCTCTGTGATTTTTGGACCTCTCCAAGTCCCAGCTCATGCCCTACTCTGTCCTGTAAGAAACTGGCTTTCTCCATTGCACCCCCATGGACCCCGCTGGATCTTGAATTTCCACCAATACATCTGTCTGTAGCAGACATCTTTACACTTGTCTTTCTTTTTTTTTTTTTTTTGGCTTTTTCATGCAGCACAATGATTGAGCTCCCATTTAAGAGCCATTCATTGCACTAAAAAATAGATACCAAAGAAAAAGAAAAGAAAGGAACAAAGTCCCTGCCTCCAAGGAGCTTCCTGCTCAGTTGGACTGCTGTACACCATGTTATAGTATTATTTCCCATGTTCTAGAGTCGACTCTTCTCTGCATCTCTCAACTCCATGGAAGCAATGAGCTCTCTACTTGGGTTTTTCATGTTTCCAGAGTCATGGATGTTCAATAGTCAATAGTGGTTAAGAACTCAGGAAAAATCCAGTTTCTGTCCTATTCCTAAAGTTCATGAGCCATATTAGCCTCTATTTCCTCATCCATAAACTGGAAATAGTCATGTCTACCTCTTACAGTGTTGAAAGGGCTACTTAGATACTGTTTGTAAGTGCCTGGCACTGGTCCATGCACGTACTAATCACTTAAATAAATGTTAGCTGTGATTGTTACTAAGCAAGACTATGACACAGAGTTTGTAACATTTTTTCCTGGAACTTTGACCTCAAAGCAGCACTGGGAGGCTTTTCCTGGTGGGGGAGATCCTGGCATTGTCCTGTCAACCTTCCCACATTTGGTCCAACCTGAGCAGGATGGGAGGAGTTAAAAGAGAAAGCAGCTGTGAGTCAGAACATCAACAATGCATTAAAGACCTGCCTGGCTTGCTCTGCACTGGAACGTGGATTTCCACATCCATTTTTGGTGTGAAGGACGCTGTCCCTGGCTTGCTTCTTTTCCTGACAGTCACTCAAAGCAGACTGGAAAGAAGGAAAAAAATCTCCATTTACTGATTGAATGCTATGTGCCAGCTGCCCTATATACATCCTTCATCTTCACAACATCTCTGCCAAGAAGGTGCTCTTACTCCCATTTTATAGATTGGAAAACTGAGATTTAAAGAGTTTAAGTAACCTCACAAAGTTGCACAGCTAACCCAACACAGATGGGAAACCTTTGCCCTTTACATCCAATGCCTTTCATTCAGTAAATGAAATATGTGGAAGTTCTAGCCTAGCTTGACCTGATATATCTGCTCTTCCCCCTTCTGCAACAACCCGCTCCCACTCCGTCCAATGTGCCCACTGGGTCTGTGGTAGAGATGACAGCTCCACAGCAAGCTTGCAACTCCATTGTCCTAATACTGTGTGACAAGTGAGCTGCCTGGTGCAAAATGTGAGGAGGCAAGCACTCCCAGGCTCATACTCATGTAGACCATTACTTTGTTCATGCCGACTCCAGCCCTGTCCCTCCCACTCATTGTCCCAGTGTCCAGCTGCCAGGATTTGCTAGAGGAAACCAGTCACACCAAGACCTCCATCACCTTGATAATCAGGACGGGCCTGGGGGAGGCTGGCAGACTGTTTGGCACCGTCATCCTTCTCAGATGGCATATCCGTTTCTGCAGTGCTCCTGCCCCCTAAACTCTTCCCTCTCTTCCAAAACTACCTTTCATGATTTTGTTTCACTTGACTTTCCCTCCAAAACCGTAATACAGCCACATAGGAAGAGACCACATAGACCTTCTCTCAGGGCCCCACATTTGGTTTTGACCCATGTGTTAACTCCAGTGTGTGGGAAGTAGCTGGGTAGAAGAGAACTGTGGGGCCAGGCCAGGGCTTAGTGGAAAGATGGTGCCCTGAGTGAGCAGGGTTCACCTTGGACACAGGATATGGGCAATTGTGCATGTCATTGTTGGACTCCAGGCCAACTCTTACCTTACAGAAGAGGAAACTGAGACCTTGAGAGGGGAAATGACTCCCCTGAGCTCAACGGGCAAACTCATGCAAAATTAGGGTTAGAACCCCTATCTCCTACTCCTCACACGTTTTCTCCCCTGAGTCAGGGGAGTGGAGCCCACCATGCATGCTCTTCTCCTGGTTCCCTCATCCCAAGAAGAGGGGCATGATTCATACTCTAGCTCTGCCCAGTTTTACTCTCTCTCAAAAACCTGTCCCTGTAATTGAGTACAAGCAATGTGGTTCAGGGCCATGTCCATCAGAAACATCGAGAATATTGAATCAAAATACTGAGTCTTGGAACATTCCCTAGTTCAGAGTCAGAAAGTGATCCACTCACTAAAGTTGAAGAAGTTCTAATGTGGAATTTGGACTGTTTATACCCATGACTTCTTATTTAGTTTGTTTTTCTTTCCTTTGGGGCATTCAGTCAGTACCGCCATCACTTTCTGATATTTCTAGGTCTCAGTCAAATTTAACCAGAAATGAAAATTACTATACTTTTCATCAAGCTGTGATTTGACCAGGACAGAAATGGGAGAAAGGAATTCTCAGAACTGGAGACATTCAGTTTCTCACGTGAGTCGTGATAGAATTATATAGCAAGATCCCTTATTTGCCTGCTGGTTTTCAATATTTAAAAAAAAAATCTGTCAAACATGGTGAAAGCTCATAAGATCTTCATTTCCAGTTATAGGCAAATATTTCCAAGTGCATGTCAGTGTTTTCTTAAAACACCTTTATTAGAATTTGGTTTAGTACTTGAAGCAAAGTTGGGCACGGACTGTATTTGCAAATGAGCATGTCTGGCACACAAGTTTTTTCCAAAAAAAAAAAATTGAATTAGCTGCTGATATGTAAGAATCAAGATATTTCGCATTTTTAAGTTATACATTTTCATCTTCTATTTTAAAAATGTCATAGTATCTTATCCTGGGCCACAACCTCACAATGCGGTGACCTGGAGCACAGCAGCTGCTCTCTGGACCATACAAGGCCACATTAAAGATGTTGGTAAATTCTTTAATACTCCACCTGTTGAGAGGCGGGGTCTGGGTGCCCCCCTCTCCTGGCATCTGGGAAGGCCTGGTGACTTCTCTGACCAGAAAGATGCAGCAGAGACAATGCATGTCGGTGCTGTGACCCAGGCTTAAGGAACTGGCAGCAGCCACTTTCTGTCTCTTAGGACCCTTTCCCAGCAGAATGAACCACCCTATAATAAGTATAACTGCTCTGAGACCACCGTGCAGGGAGAAGCCCAAGCCTCATGACAAGGTCCTAGAAAAGAGGCACCACATGGAGAGAAAGACACAAGGTCAAGGAGCACCAAGGCACCAGACACATGACTAAGGAAGCTGCCTCAAAAATGGAGCCTCCATCCACACATGGGTTTGGAGGGGACACATGGATCGGAGATGAACCGCGCATCTGAGCCCTTCATGACTCCTAAATGACAAAAGCGTAAGCATGATAAAAACCATTGCTGTAAGCCTCAGATGTGGAGTCAGTAACTGAGACGAGAGCATGTGTCTCCCGTTCACACTAACCCCCATTCTGTCCTCTGGCTTTTTACCTAAATTATTCTACACCTGGGCTCCCGTAGGAATTTGGGTTCACAGTTCTTATTTAAACCATGGCCTGGTGAACCTGAATTATGTGAAATTTGGCAATTAAAATATTAAAATAAATAAATATATATATATATATATATTTCTGACAGAATTAGGGTGTGAGGGTTGGAAAGTTACAGAGAGTACTGGAAATTTCTCCTTGAAGTATTTTCTTCCATGGAGTACCTTGCCCGGGGTGAAAAGTGTACAAGTTCAAGGATTGGTCAGCTCTTTCTGAGCGTTGGCTTTCTTATGTATAAAAGCAGGTCCCATTCATCTTCGACCTTCACTGAATCTGTGAGCAAGAGAGCTCAGCTTTGGTATGATTTATTTCGAGTGCGTATTGTGTATCTTGTAATGTATTAGAAAGTATATTTATTCCATGGCAAAGCCTATGGGGCAAGAGAAAATGTCTAATTCTTTGTTGAATCCTGTGCCTTTCTCATCTTGTACCTCCAGCTCTCAGTAAATATTTGTTGAATAAATGAATGAACAAATGAATGTGTGTTAGTCACCGAGGGTACAAAGAAAGACAAATGAGACATGGGCTCTGCCCCTTGAGGAGCTCACAGTCTATTGAACACAGGCAGCAAATTAAATACTGGTTCTGCCTCCTGGGTAGCACATTCTTTTATTCAGAAACACCATTTTATCTGTGTCTAGCTGCTGTTCACATCCAACCCCAGCGACAAGCTGCAGGAAAACATGCCTTGGAGGAGCCCAGAACCGGACAGAGGACTGCAAACCACCTGTCCTGACAAGGCAGCCTTCTCATGCTGTGGCTAAGTCATGAGAAGGAGGCAGGGAGGAGCACCCCATCAGAGCTGTGGGAGCCTGGTGCAGTTACTCAGAGGCACCCTCAGGGACCCATCAAAAAAGCAAGAACAGAATCACTGACACATCATTCCATCAGCCTGTGCTTGCTCCGACTGCAGGAACGGCAGGGAGGCCGCTCCAGCAACACCAGTCCTTGAAGCTGCAGCCGGAGCTGAGAGAGGCAGGGCCCACACCAGAATTTGGTTTTGTTTATTAAAAGAGATGTGAAGAAGGCCCTGATTTTAATCAGCCTGCCCCATATGGGCTTACAGAATGATCTTTTTTTCCTTCCCAAGTGTGTTTGGCAAAGCATCTTTTCCCCCTTTCTTTCTTTATAAGTGAGGCCTTTGTGAAGCTGGACAGAGGAAGCAGACTTTTGTTTAATATTGAAGATAAGTGGCTTCTTGTTCTTCATTCTCCCAGTGAGATGCTCTGTGTCGATGTATTGACATGATCAACTTCATACAGAGTGTTGATGAAAATACATTTGGGTTTGGAAAGATTTATTTTTGTTTATGTTAAACAGCAAGACCCTGATGATGTCAGGAAGTGGTTAGGGAGCCAGGCCTGGGTTCTCTAGTCAGTTTCCAAGCAGTAAGGTTGGATCCTAGGGCAGGGAAGCCAAGCCCTGCAGGTGGAAATAACTTCCTGTTTGCAAAGCAGAACCTGCTAAAATAGTGAAACCAGAAGTTAATTTGCTGTGTTTGTTCAATAGACTCTGAGCTCCTTCAAGTAGAAATCCTACAAGAAAAGGCAAAAAACAACAGCAACCAGATTTGTCTCTTCCCCACAGTGGGAATGTCTCACAGTAGATAAGGGGCTTCTTGGATTAGGAAGGTTTCTCTTCCTGCAGCCATGGCTGTGCCTTCTGTGTGGCCAAGAAGCTCTGGCCCCACAGCTGATGGAAAGCACAGGCCTTCGACAGTCCACAGGAGAAAATATCTTTGAAAGAGATCTGGACTTGAACACTAGCCTCCATGAAGAATAAAGTAAATTGAGATTCTCAACACCACACTTTTTGGAAGTTGGGTCTAGCAGACAGTAATTTAGAATACTTTTCAGATATATAAAAAATGATGAAGACCAACATTGTGTCATTCCAGAACAAGCGAGAATTAAGAGGAGGCTTGAATTATGAACGATGTGATTCAGATTAGACTTCAGAAGGACTTCCTGACAGGGAGAGCAATCTATTTGTTTTCACTGTGGAATCTTTCCTGCATTTCTCAAATACAAAAGTGTCATCTCTCTACTATAAAATAAGCATAGTTATTTTGAATATCAAAACCTGGGTTTTATCTTTCCATCAGTTTTTCATGCAACAAAGACAGAGCGTGCATCTAACCTATGCCAGATGCAGTGCCGCGGTCCAGGGTCACAGAGGGAACAGACACGGGCCAGGTCCTCCAGGAGCTCACTGACTAATGCTTCACATGCCCTATCTAATTGGTGAATACACATGTAAATGCTGATATATAAATACATTCTAATACAATGAATTAGTACAAAGAGCTGCCCCGGTACTGTGTGTGTACTTCTAACTACGGGCAAAGTAGTTAGAGAGTGTTTTGCAGAAGAGCTGACATTTGGGCAACATCTTGAAAGATGAGTACTGGTCTGCAGGGTGGGCATGAAGGTGTGGCACACACACGTGTGTGTGAGAGGCATGGGGCTGTGCTGTTTGGACACTGAGGGCAGTGACGGGAGTAAAGGTCACATAGTGGGAAAGGTTGAGAGGGCCGGTGATCAGAAAGGAGTCAAGTACATAAACCCCAGTTCTTTAGAGGGTCTCTTGAGATTCTAGTGACTCCCATGCTTTATTTACTATAAGTCAAGTCCCACAGTGGTAGGACCATCTTGGAAATAAGACATTCCTTGTTTGGCCTTCATTTGTAAATTTTGAAAACGAAAGAATCATTGCTTGTTCATTTCTGAGTGAGGTGACTCTGCAGGCTGGGAATATTTGCCATCCGTGTCAGGCATGTGTGAATATCCCGTCTTCCAATAGTGACACACTGGGAATCGTGATACAGAAAGCTGAATGGCTTGGACTTTGTGTAGGAGGTGGGTGAGGGGAAAGCACAAGACAGCGAAAGCTTGGATGAGGCTGGGGCCCCAGAGCACAGCCTTTGCCCGTGAGCCTTAGCCGACATAGTTTGTTGTGTAAAATCTCACCTGTGCTTAGAGGCAGGGAGAGCTCAGAAGCTGGGGAACAAGCTTCTGGTAAACACTGCCTCTAAGATCCTAGGATCTCCCCCACCAACAAGAGAGGTGCAGCGAAGGAAGCCGGGGCTGGGAGCTGAAGTGAATCAGCTCAGAGAAGCCCTCTATGCATAACTGTCTGTTGCTTACCTTCTGTTCCTCAGGCACTGTGCTAATGCTGGAAGGCAAATACCACCCATTCCCTGCCAGCCAGCGTCCTAGGTCTTCTCATGAGACAGGCATTTCCTTTGCAAGACAGACTGCTGAGCAGGCACAACATAACATGAAATAACAAAGGGGCTAGAGAGAGAGTGCTTTACCATATAAGGGACCCTTAACTCCCCTAATTTGGTAAAGTATCCTGGGCATGGCAGCAACTTTTAAGAAATGACTTGCTCAGGGTGGCTGAAGTCTGAGGTTCGCACTGGGGCAATTTTGATGGCTGAGACCGGAGTGCAGATGAAAGCATGTGGTGCTGAGGGACCGAAAGGCCATGCGTGAGCCCTCCCAGGCCTCTGCACACTCATGCACAGCAGTCACCCAAGGGCGCTCTCGTACCGGCACAATGGTTACGCAGAGAAAGCCAGGGAAGAGCACAACTGGAAAAAGTAGGTGGCATTATGACTAAGTAAGTGAACACTGCCTGTGCATCTTCTTTGGGGAAATGAGCCCAATAAGAGAAACAAGTTGCAGAATCACAGCACACGCCAGCCTCTGCCACAGTAGCCATGCTGCTCACTTCTAGTTTTAATGAGTGGCTTCGTGATCAGTATTCATTCGGATGATCAAAGAGGAATTTTAGATTTATGTTTTATTACCCATCACATAGGCAATATGCAATCATTGCCAGAAAATTTTTTAAAAATAGTTATGCAAAAATAAGTCAAGTTACTCCAAACTCACTACGCAGAAATGACCGCCAAATTTTGGTGCACACAATCTCACACTCATTGATATGTGTATTTACAGAAACTGACTGTTTTGTTATTTCTTCTGTTCTCTCCATTTGCATTGGACTTTTCAACAGTTTTTGTTTCCTGCATCCCCTACCCCACCCCATTTTTCTCTAAGAGGGAAGGACTAGTTTTATTGTATGACCTGAGATTTTCTTCGATTCCTTCCCCTCTCCCCACGCCATTCCAGCCATTCGGAAAGTGTGGCATTTGTTTAAGATTCCTCCGATAGCTACTATCCAGTCATTAAATAACATTGATGCATATCCAAAACCTGTGATCCAAACCGAAGTTTCTCAAATTATTAATATTGAAAATGAAGCAGTAGCTATTGACGCAGCCCTATGAACAAATGAAAAACAGCCACACCTGCTTCATCCTGCTTCCCGCACATGCCACACCTCCCTCCCAGGGTTCGCTATTCTACTTAGGATTTTCGTTCCAGCATATAATAGCTACATTGTTGATTCTTATATAATTGGACCTCTTGTTTCGAGAATGATGTCATTTACATTTTTCTTAGAAACAATGCTACTTAACAATGTTTGCATTCCTCAATTTCCAGATTGTTGGTTAATCTCCATTACCAGAGACAACATAAACGTCTTCTCATTGCCTTCACTCATTACCGACAGCTTGGGCAGGTAATAGAATTTGGAGATCGCAGCACAACCATCCTCTCTGACAACCACAAGGACATATTCCACTGACATCGTTTTCTTTCTACGGGATCTGTTTCTTTTTCCTGGATTTGAACGGAGATTCGTTTTTAAGACATAATATTCAGTAGATCTAAACTGTGTGTCAGTTTTCACAAAGTTCACAGTAAAACCTTTTAAACTAGAGATTTTTTTTATCAAGGAGCTTTTCTTCAATATGTATTTTTGAGACTGGTTCTGTTGCACTGGCTCTGATTGCTTCCTCGCTTGCTCCCCTTTGCACATCCTACAGAGACTGTGTTTGTGTTTCAAGCTCACCTTTTTCTCTTTAATTATTTTCAGTTGCCTCTTTTTCCTCCCTCTGAATGCTTAGTGAGTGTCTCAAGTTTGCACTCACCTTAAGAGTTTCTAAACCAGATTGATTTTCAAAATCATGTCAGGGGATTTTTGGAAATACAAATTTCTTAGCTTTCACCCAAAGCCCCCTGAATCAAAATCCCGTGTTCAACCCTAGCAGTGTGTTCTGTGTTAAACATACCCCTCCCCACACCCCGTGTCTGTTGGTCATCTAGGTCTGGGAGCTACTGTCCTATCTCAATGGTCTAATTCCGTTTAATAAATGGGTGATTTTCCTCTTTACTGCTTTTCGTGCAGTTTTAAATTCTGCAATGGAATTATTTGCTGGCTTGTATTCTTTCCTTAAAATCCCTTTTTATCTCTGTCTGTTGCCTCATTACCTCTCTTTTAGCAAGTTTGTATTTTGAGTAATTACCTTGAGAATACCAAGTAGTGCCTCTTAAACTTTTGTTTTTCTCATGTGACAAATTTTTCCCAAACTACACTATTTGTTTACTCGTTTGCATGTTACACTTACCTCCTTGTGTCTATAATGTGTTTATAATTTGTGTTGAGGAACTCCTTTTATTCCATGTTGGGGGCCTATTTGAGAACCCATTCTTTCCATGGTGTTTTAGGTGACTTCCCTGCATTCCTGGGCACTCTTCTTTTTCACTGAATTTATTGAAGTGACATTGGCTAATACAATCATATAGGTTTCAGGTGTACAACTCTGTAATACATCAACTGTATAGTGTATTGTGCATTCACCTCCCCAAGTCAAGGCTCCTTCCATCACTATTTATGCCCCCTTTACCCTCTTCTATGCCCCCCCACCCCCCTTTTCCTCTGGTAATCACCACATTGTTGTCTGGGTCTATGAGTTTTTTTTCTCTGTTCAATCCCTTCATCTTTTTCACCCAGCCCCACACCAACCCTTCCCCCTCTGACAGCTGTAAGTCTATTCTCTGTATATTTACCATGGTAGAGAGTTGGAAGCAGCCCAGGTGTCCATCAGTAGAGTGGATTAAAAAGCTGCGGTACATTTACACAATGGATACTACTCACTGCCCCCCAACAAAAAAAAAAAGAAGGAAATCTTACAGGGCACTCCATTTGAGGGCTGCCTGATACGCATTTACATAATAAGTTTGTCAGCAGCCTGAGAGCATGGAGAAGAGCCAATTTTAAGAGCAGAGGTAGCAGCAGAACCCTGCCCTACGCAGCATCTTCCACACATCTGGGGACTCTTGCATCAAGACCCATTCCTCCACTTCTTGGAGGCGCTTCGCCCTGTCCATTATTCTGTGTGCCTCACGTAACCTCCTCTGGCATCACACATGAAATGTCTAGCCATGTGAGAAGGATAGAAATTACATGAGTTGCAGCAGTATCCTGTCTAGTTGCAGAATGTTTGTCCTTTTTTTTAAGGAACTGTCACACCTTGGTGGCAATGGGTTAGAAAAAAATCCCCACCTTCACAGGAGTGCTGTGTGATTGGCCCGTGTGCACTTCTTTTTCACACAACACAGTCCACATTGCTCCTTATTGGTGAGTCCCTCTACCTTCTATTCTCGCCTTCAGTTCTCAGGCCTCCACAGAAAGAACCTCTCCCCTAGATGTTGGAGTCAAGTCCACAAAAAAGGCAAGTAATAGCCAAGAACTGGAAATAAGCCCATCACCCATGTGCAGTTCTGGTTAATAAGTTGTGCTGTATCTGAGCAGTGGAATGCAAATCCTAATAGCCACACGCATCAGGATGGACAAACATCAAAAACAAAGTTGATTAAGAGTCAGATGGAAAATGCCAAACAGTTGTGTTCCACTCTCAGGACAATTGTATGTTTCTCTCAATCTGAGGCCATCTACATGGTATCGGGTGCAGGTCTCTAGTGCCTGTAAAATTGCTTTGTTAGGCAACCTGGTTCAGCACTGAGGAGAGGTTATTCTTGCTTCTCTTCAGATTTCTGAAAAGAAGGTAGGAAGCTTGCTTTCATGTGAGACTCTTCTCCAGAAACAGATAAAGAATAAATAGAGCTGGACACAGGCGATATGACTACTAGTACAGCTGTGAACAGGGTGGAGTATCATTTTCAAGCCGTACTGTGTCTACATTTTCTTCACGGGTAGGGTCACTGCGTACAGATGAGAACAGCAAATCTCGTGAGCTCAAGTGACTTCTTTCTCTTGTTGTCAGCGCAGAAGCTGAATTCAAATATGGTCCAAAGTATGCCCAATGTCCGCTGCATCACAGTTGAAAGACACGCTCATTCATTCAACAAGTATTTATTGAGCATCTATTATGTATGTGCTGAACCAGGTGCTGAGGACACAGCAATGAACAAAACAAGACATGTCTTTGCCCTGCTGTCCTGACACTGAAAATATAGGCTGACGTTGAGGAAAGATTTGCACAAATAACTATTAAATGACAATTGTGAAGAACTTACTGTATGACTATATATATCGATGAACCTGGGCAACAGGGTCAGAGATAGGATTTCTTAAGGAAGGGGCCAATGATGTGCAGCCCAATTGATAAGTTAATCAAGCAAAGAAGCAGGAAGAATAGCAATACAACAGAGGTAGAAGCTGTGGGAAGAGGCGGGAGGCCAGGAAGGACTAAACTAAGGAAGCTGGCACAAGGGCCTAGAGGGGAAGGCAGACCGTGACCAGAGATGGGGAGCAGCACACTTTGCAGGGCCGTGTAACCCACACTGATCAGGATTTGGGTTTTATCCTAAAAGTAAGGACAAGTCTCTACAAGGTTTAAAGAAGACGGGAGACGTGGTCATATCCATTACTTCGTCTACTAAAAAGAGGGTGAAAAGAGCAAACTGCTTATTCCTGAACCAAAATATAGTGGGGAATAATTAGTATGCACTAATTATCTATTACATTAATATAGATGGTATCTGTAAGACTCTTTGCATCGGTGAAGATACTACACTCTCTGTCATTGATCTGGCAACCCTCAAAAGATGTCCTGGTACTCACAGCATTTCAAGCTGAAGCTTTATTTGAATAGATGTCAGAATCTTGCTGTAACCCCCATCGATCTTGCCACACTCCACCCTCACCCACCAGACTTATCTGCCCTCCTGCCAACAAAAGATTGGGGCCACAAACCCTGAGGACTGCTTAGGCTCTTCAAGGGCCCAAAGGAATGTACCATATGGGAAATCAATGGGCCATTATTTAAAATCAACATGTTATTTTTATAGGTTCTAATTTGATGATTTTAAAGGGTCCATTCATTAGGTCTTTTTTTAAGATGAGAGAATTAATCTCAGTATAACTTCACATGATTACCCACCAGCCTCCCTTCCCGCTTCCATGACATTTACCCATTGTTCCTCCATACACTGGGAAATAACTGATTACTCTGCGGAATAATGCCACCGGGAGTAATGAATGGTCCCCTTCACACCTGTTTACTGAGTACCTGTGGGGAGCAGGTACCATGTCTCACACTTTGGAAATGGATGGCCAAGATGAGCAAGCCAGGTTTCCTGCCCTCAAATAGCCTCCAGTCTTAGGAGAGAAGTACAGAGGATTACAATGGACTGTGATGTGCATGCTGCCTGCTGGCTGCTCGTATATCACATACTCCTGAAAAATTAATTTCGACAGAGGACCAGGCAGTCTGTTCATGAATTCCCTGTAAAATTCCCTGCAGTGAGTCCGTCTCTTGAAGCCAGTCTTCTCTGAACTAGCAATGCACCTTTGGGGATTGCTCGTGTGCATGTTAACGGACCACTGCCCGGTTACTCTGTGGGAGGGACCAAAATAGCTACTGTGTAGATGTTTTCATCTTTGACTTGCTTTACTATAAATGTGATGTAGAGCTGGCTGTGTGAAGCTAATTATTCTGAAGCTTTAGTTTTCTGCCACTACACAGAACCATGTAGAAGGCATCTCTTCACTCCAGAAGAATGGAACATTTAACCACAATAACCGTTTTTACAGTAAACGAGGCACCTTTCTATCCTTTAGGACTTTGTTGCCATAAAGTATCTGACTATCCAGGGAAACACAGCAGGTCCTGCAGAATTATGTGGTGCTTGACAGTAAAAACCCCCAGATGCTGTAAAGTAGCTTTTCCTTGGGGGTTGTGGGGAAGGAGTGGCGATCTCCACTAAATATCAGTTCTAATGTAGATTTATAAACATTGCACCTCCTCACAGACAGACATTTCTAAATAGGCTGAAATGGTTCTTTTCTCCTTGGCTTGGTACCTGTCATCCTCGTAGAAATCTGAAGCAGCACAGATTACGCACTCAAGTCCAAACAGAAGTAGAGTATGACCTAAAATAGACTCTGGGTCTTCAAACACATGAACTTTCCTTCTGAGAAGCCCCTTAGCCTGAGGTCCTAAGTTTTGGGCCCCATATAGGAGGTGACATTTCACTGCTTACCCTTCAGTTTATGGTAGTTTAATGCCAATCCATGTCCAGGGATTATTCGTCCCATATTGTTTTTGAGAAAAACTCAACTGTCATTTGCATTTTAGATCCCCACCCTGGGTTGGCAGGCGTTAGAGAGATCACCCATCCTTTATCTGTTTTCTATGGTACACATATACCTTTTCCTTCTCCAATTTGACACAGTGGAGCAGGTTGCTGTTATTGAAAAATTGAAGCACCAAGTGTGATTAAATAAGATCACACATTTCATTCTCCCTTTAATTTCACATCACTTCTCAGCAGCTGAATCCGTGTGCTGTGCCCCCCACCCCCACCCTGCCATGGATCCAGCCAGTGCTGTGCACTCTCGGTGTGCCCAGCAGAGCAGGAGCAGGAGCAGGATGTTTCCACAGTTAGCCACCCTGCTGGGCTCCTATGAGTCCCATCTGTTTTTGCCTCCAAATTTCTCAGGATTGCTAGCTCTGGTTTATCAATCCATTCATCTCCCTAGAGAGTAACACTTCTGGCACTTTTACATCACTGAGGCCCAGTTTCAACCAAAAGTAGACACACACTTAGATGAAGTCTTTGTAGCCTTTCCTCTCAGCCCCTCCTCTTGCTTTTCCTGCAATTCCATCATCTTTTTCCCCACCCACCCCATTTCTCTGCTTTAGGACTAAGAGTTGGAAATGGCATTGATATATTTCCTTTGCAAGCATGTCCTAAGGAGCTACAATTATCGTATTCTTAATGTGGTTAAAAATGAAATTGAGATAAGGGGTCTTTCTCAGATGAAGGTTTGGTGTGTCTGAGCCCTGCTGTTTTGCTGCAGGCAGTACAGGACCAAGGGGGATAAAGCTGTGCCTCTGCATTGAGAAGCAAGCAGTGGTCACGGGGCATACCCAGCATAGCAATAGTGCCATCACTGATGCATCTCTGGAGAGAGAGGAGAGTGGCTGTCCCTTCTCCCTGTGTGTGCTCTTCCTTTGCAAACCGAGTCCAATCACTGTGACAAGTGATGGCTCCACCATGTAGCGTGGTGTAGGTCAATTCATTCCACAAACACAGGTTGAATGCCTGTGTACTGGCAGCACCGAACAAACACCATCACTGCTCTGATGAAGCTTATGATCGGACCTCTGCTTGCTTCTGCATTCTTACCCACTCACCCAGTGAGCTCTATTAACGTCCAGTCAGGTGGAATAACTTGCAGTCCCGTGAGTGTCATGCTTTTTCTTGAGTCTGTTCATTCTGGCCCATGTGTGTGGGGAATCTGAACTTCTTTCTATACCTTTTCCTGCCTAACTTCCAGCCAAACATCTGGTCTCATTTCCTCCAGGTACTAGCTCTGAGCTCCTCTGAGCTCGCCTGAGATGTGCCTTCTTGTCTTTCTTCCCCACTTTAATTTTTCAAGGATAGAGACTGTGTCTTATTCACTAAAGTCCACATTCTGCCTGACACATAGTGGGCACTCAGAAACTATTTGTTGAGTAAATCACTGAATGCATTTATATCCTTGTATAAGATTCATATGCAATCATTTGCCCTCCATGTAATTTTTGTAAGACCCAGACAAGAGCTCTTAAATAGAAAGCAGAAAGATCTGACATTTGTGATCTTGATCACCCTAATTGTAGTGAGAATCTACACCCCCATGACTTTCTTATTAAAATCACCTCCTCTCCCTGGTATGCTTTTTAATAAGAATGGAACCCCTTGGCAAAATTAAATTGGAACTGTTAGAATTATTAGGTAGTTCCTTATTGGAATCACTTCTGGAGAATTACCAAGCCTCTGCTTTCCTTACTTGAGTACAAATTAAAATTTATTTAAAAAGTGAGAAGTAACAGGTTTATAGCTATAAAAATTGATATGCATGCAGCTGAAAGTTTGAAGGCACGGGCTGAAAGTGAAAAAGTTGTGTTTGAGTGGTTGGATTTAGGGTGTCTCTTCTCAGAAGATTCTTTACTATTTAATAATTAATCTTTGATGGAAAAAGTATTAGAAAGGAAAACAGGAATCTTTTTGAAAAAAAGCACATATTCAGGAGGTTTGGGCTTTATTTGTATGAGCTCAACTGTATCAGTTAAAGATTTTCTCTGGCATGGACACGGCAACAGTGGTGACTGTGGGAGTGGGGGTTGGGCAGAGGGGGAAGAGGGTATGGGGGATAAATGGTGATGGAAAGATCCAATAAAAAAAAAAGATTTTCTCCAAGAGTACAAATATCTTGCCGGTGCTATTGTATTGTAGGGGATTTTTTTTTAACTCTCAGGCTTTTTACCGACAAGATGTTTATTCTTTCATTCAACAAATAAATATTAAATATGTACTATGTGTCAGGCAGTCTAACGTGTGCTCATTTTCTCTGCGGTGACAATAATGGTGATCCATAGTACATGCATGTGTCAAATCATCACATTGTACACTTTAAACACACACAGTGTTGTAAGTCAAATACATCTTAATAAAGCTGGAAAAAAATAATGATGATGACAAATTTTTATAGCACTCACTACCTCCCAAAACTCTTTCCCATACATTAGAACTACTATCTCCCACAATTCTATAAAGTAGGTAGGAGATGTGCGGCTAATCAACAATATGCTAGCTGCTATAACAAATATGATCCGAAGAGTTAATGGCTTAGTTTTCTGTTACGTAACAGTCCAGCTGAAGGTTGAAAATCAGTGGGCACCTCTACTCTGCTCCACACAGTCATTCAGGGGCCCAGGCTGGTAGCGGCTCTGCCACCTTTCAAATACCGTTTTTGAGACCACTCCACTTTTTGCCATTTCAGCCTGGTAGTAAAGGGCCTTAATCAAGTAAACTGAGGTTACAAATGTCACTGTGCTTACATTCTGTTGGCAAGAGCTTAATCTCATAACCACACCAGCCTCCAGGGAACTTTGGAATTGTAGTCACGTCTTGCACTGGGGGAAGGGAAAAATGGCTTTTGGCGGATAGCTGCAGTCTCTGCCACAGCAGGTATTTTTCAGTTGCTATTTGTAATACGACAAAACTAAGGCTCAGAAAGGCTGACCTGCTTAAGGTCACTCAGTCGGACATCAACGGTCAGAACTAGAGGTGTGGTTCCTGAATGCCAGATCAATATGTCTTTCATCATTTCATGCTGCTAGGAATGGAGTGATAGCAAAATACTGGCTTGGAGGAAGCATTGACCAGGGCTGTCCTGTGCATGGCCTGTGAATTGGCATAGCACAGCCCAGAATTCAATATTCTTGTCTTACTTGTTCAGCCTGGACGAGTGAGGGGATCCACCAAGTGCTTGCAGAAAGGTCAAATGCTACCCTGTAAACATTTTAATGTAAGCAAGGTGTTTGGCTTTCCACCAGCTCTAGGGTAAGACTGAGAACAGACTAATAAAATCCATACCCACATGGAAAGCAGAAACACTGTCCAAGGGCATGAATCTAGCCAGGGATCTCCCTTCAGTTTCTCCCTATCTGATGGCTCATTTAATGAATGTTGATGGACAGCCTATTATATGGTAGGAATACGGCTACACAGAGAATTAAGACAGACACAAACCCAGCTGTCAAGGAGCTCACCATAGACAGCAACAACTAACAAAAGGATTGCAAATTGTGACAAAGGATGTTAAGAGATAGAGAAATGTGGTGGGAGACTTATTTCAGAGGTGGCTTCCAGGGAAGTATGTCTGAGGAGGAAACATTTAAGCTGAGTCCCAAAGGATGAGAAGTCAGTCATCTGAAGAGCAGTGAGGAGTCTTCCAGACAGAAAAATGTGGTTTAAGCAGTGGCCCTGAGCAAGGTGAATGTGGCACATTCAGGGAACCGAAGGTGTCCCTTTGGTTTAGGGTATGGCATCAGTGGAAAGTGGTCAAGAAAACAATGGCTAAAGTATTCTCACTTAATCCTCACAACAGTCTATGGGGTGGGTTACTCTCAGCATACCCATTCTACAGATAAGGAAACTAAGGTAGTAAAGAGGTTAACAGGTAAATAACTTGTGTAATGGCCCACAGATCATAAACAGGAGGGCCAAGATTTAAACTCAAGGGGTCTAGTCCCAGTCTGCACCTCCACCACTGCCAGAGCAAGGCTTGAAGCCTTCTGCTCTATCCATAAACAATTTTTCTCTCATTTAACTTTAAAAAAAATCTCTTTTCCCTCAGCAAAAGCTTAAACTAAAATCTATGGATCTCTCTTTCCTCCAAGGGAACCATAGATAGAATTCAATGGAGCTGATAAATTTGGAGATATATAATACATATATTATATTTCATGTAGAATAAATATTATATAAAGAATATACTTATTTTTAATCAAGTGAAGTTATACTTAATTTTATACTGAATTTAATATACAAGCTTATACTTAATTTTATTTCTGCAGAAATTTGACATTTTTTTATCATGATCAGGGTACAAAACCTCAGCACTCTAAGCAGTTCGAGTGACTTTGCCACTAGACTCACATAGCAGTTGTTGAAGATTTATTGAAATATCATTTACACTCATGACTTCTTTCAACTTAAGATAGTTATTATTCCTGCCAATAAATCCTTTTTCAATACCTTGATCAAGAACCACGAGTATCGTTCTATACAAAGTTTTAATACTAGTTTGGTGTTTTTCAACATAACTTGTTGATATTGTAATCTTAAGTATTTTTCTTCTTGCATTTAAATGCACTCTTGAAAAGAAATCTATGACTTCACCAGACAGCCTAAGGAGTCCGTAGCAAAAAAATCATCCCCTTCCTTACCTTTGCTATGCGTAAACTTTGGCCCTGCTTTCCTACATCACCAAATTTCTGCAATAGTCTATAGATTGTCTGTACATTTCTCATGTCCCATTTGTTCCGCCATCCACTGCTTTCTGGCTTTCACCCCCAACTTCTTTCCACCATAAGATGGTCACTCTAAGATCACTGGAGTCCTCCGAAGTGAGATGAATTCATCTGTATCCCATTTTTCTTCAAGAGGCTCTCTTGCTTCAGCTTCAGGAAAAGCATTCTTTTTTCATTTCCAAACTGACTTGGCAGGGTCTTTACAGGCTACCCCACTAATCCTTCCTTAGAAAATGATGTTCCAAATGTTCTTCCTGGGAAACTACGTCTCCTAAGACATCAACTGCACCTGTGCCTCGATGATCTAATCCCAGCAGTTCTAAGCTTCATTCCTGAACTCCCAGGAACGGCCCAGAGGCACATCTTAGTTGCACTCAATTACAGTGGTCCCCCCTTATCCACAGCTTCACTCTCCATGGTATCAACTGTGGTCCAAAAACAAGAAATAGAAAATCCAGAAATAAACAGTTCATAAGTTTTCAGTTGTGTGCTGTTCTGAGAAGTGGGATGAAATCTCGCTCCATCCCACTGGGAAATGAATCATCCTTTGTCCGATATGCCCACACTGTATGTGCTCCTGCCCCTTAGTCACTGGGTAGCTGTCTCAGTTATTAGATCAACTGCCACACTGTCACAGTCTTGTGTTCCAATCACCCATCTTTTATTGTTATAATTGTTCTGTTTTATTATTACTGTTGTTCATCTCTTACCATACCTAATTTATAAATTAAACTTGATCATAGGTATGTATGTATAGGAAAAAACATAGTATATGTAGAGTTCAGTACTATCTGCATTTCCAGGCATCCACTGGGGTGTCTATAACAGACCCCACACCCCACAGATAAGGGGGCACTACTGTATTGCCCCAGCCACAAACCCTGCTCTCTTTTCCTGCATCCACTGTTGACATCAGTCTCTTCTGATCACCGAAGCTCAAACCTCAGGGTTGCCCTCAGTGTCCCCTTCTCCCTCACCCCTGTTTCTACTGAACAAACAGTTTCTACTGGTCTGCATTATTGAGGCTGATCTGGCCCAAGATGGTGTGCAGCACTGGGAGAGAGATATCCATTCTAGATGTAATTTTGGTGAGTTCATATCAATTGGTAACCCCTCAAAAATTGCTCTATAATTTTAATTATCTTTCCCTGGGCCACAACTTCCCCAGAAGTCTGATGACTGACTTACGACTTGAAACTCAGATTTCAATGGTTTCCTCTCTTTCTCAGTGTGCAACATGTTGAGCGCAGCCCATCTTCCCCGCCCAGGGTCATGTAGAACTCTCCTGCCAACTCAGGGTTTTTAACTTTTTCTTGATCAAAGCAGGGGGACAGAGGCACACAGGTCAGGGGAGTTCTTTCTTGACAAATACTGTCACCTTCTGGCCCCTGCTCTTGAGGGCTGACGAGTCTTTGCTTTTTGATGGGTTCCTCAGGCAGCACCACCAACCCACCATCCCCATACTGGAGATGGCTCGCCTATGGTTCCCCTCCTGGGAGAAAATGCATCTGTGTCCTTCTAGTTTATTTTGTGTGAACCCACAGTATTGCAGCAATGCATCAGCTCTTTGGCTTGAGTTGCGTTTTCCCCTTTGCTCCTCCACATCAGCTCTTGTGCGGGATGGCTCAGATCTGGTCCTTGGGAAATGCTTATGTAGCCCTTGCCCTGACAAATGAGGGCACACTGTCCCTAGCATTCAAATCCTCTGTTTAGTCTGCCACAAAGCAGTTAGCAAGCTGCAGATTCTGGTTTTTTACATGTCTCACTTTGTCCCCCAAGCTCCCAGAGACACATGTCAAATTGTTTGCGAGTCCCCTTGAAGCTTCCTCACCAGACTTGGGATCAGGAAGTGGCTTCCACCTCAAGCAAATAGAGACAAATTAGGATGTCAGGGACTCGTAACCAGTTTTCTTCATAGGAAACCTCCTTCTAAAACTTTTTCATTGACATATGCATACAGAAAATACAGTAACTGTACAGCTCACTGAATTTTCACAAATTGAACACACCCATGACACTGGCATCCAGATCAAGAACTACAACATGTCTAGTATCCTAGAGGCCCTCTTTATTGGTCCCTTCCAGTGACTGCTTCTCAAAGGATAAACCCTATTCAAAATTCTAATAGTAAAGAATAGTATCATCTGTTTTTGTTCAGTGCATAAATGGAATCATTTATTATATACTCATTGTGTCTAACTTTTTCAATCAACATTATCCTTGTGGCTGAAAGGGGGTAACACAAGGGAGCCCCCAGGATGGTGGAAGAGCTCTGTGTTTTGATTATGGTAGGGGTTATACAAAGCCACATGTGTGATAAAATCCCGTAGAAACACTCACACCCATGCTTCTAAAATGAGTGTATTGAACCAACATCAGTTTCCCAGTTTTGACATTGTACTGTAGTTCCACAAGATGTTAGCATTGGGGATGCTGGGTGAAGTGTACCCAGGATCTGCCCAAACATTTTTCAGTAACTTCCTCTGAATCTATAATTATTATTTTTTGGCATTAAACAACAGAAATTTATTCTTTCATACTTCTGCAGGTCAGAAGTGTCAAATCAGTTCCCCCAGGCTAAAATCTGTATCAGCAGGACTGTAGTCTTTCCAGAGGCTCTAGGAGAGAAACTGCCCCCCTCTCCCTTCCAGCGACTGGTGGCAGCCTGTGTTCCTTGGCCTGTGGTTGCATCAGTCCAGTATCTGCCTTCATGTTCCCATCATGTGCCACAGAGAGCCTTCTTCTCTCTATCTGTGTCAAATCCCTCTCTGCCTCCCTCTATTAAGTACACTTGTGATACATTAAGGGCCCACCTATATATATGATTCAGGATAATCTCCCCATCTTATGCTCTTTAACTTAATCTCATCTGCAAAGTTTATTGAAAAAAAGAAGAAAGCTGGTGTATTTTATATATTCATGTTTCCATTGGTAATAGTTTCAGTATCTTACTTTAAAATGGTATTTTATTGTATTCTATAGAACTTATGAATTAAAATAGTGTAGAAAAGAGAAAGATGATGCAGAAAATGTCAAGCCAGTGTCTGTTCCTGCCACTTAGTTTTAAATTAGTAAGAGTAGTGGGATCTAGAATATAGATATTTAAAGGTGTTTGGAATTATACCTTCTTTTACACTTACTTTAGCAAGATTAAAGACAAAAATTACCTTACTAGGAAACTTCATCTTCAGTCTTTTTCAAAAAAAGTTTCAGAATTATTCATCAACACGAGATCCCTTCTTTTCTCTCTTCCTCTCACTCTTTCTCCCTCTCCACCTTTATGTATATATCAGATAGCAGTCAAAAAACAATAAGCTACATTGGAACCTAGATAATTACTAAATGACTATGAGGAATGATAATCTTTATAAACTTGGGCACTTATTCTTCCCATCAAATCATATAAACCGGGGCCGATTATTTCAGACGTAGGGGAAAAAATGCAATAAATGAGGTCATGGGAGGTATTTTCCTCCCAGAATGTAAGCTGACCTCTATGCTGCATCCCTGTCCCCACCACCACTTCTGCCTGGAGGAGCCATATTTCTCCTTGGAGTCACTCTATGTCCTATCCAGTAGCCCAAAAGGCGCCAATGTAACATGATTTCCCTTGAAACAGAGGAGAAATTCTTCATTGATTTTCATGTACTTCTTGATAAACATTGGCACTTCCAGGTTGCCAGCAGAGTCACTGCAGGTAGATACCTACAGGAAAGGAGGAGGAAAAATGGGCAGGTCTTACATTTACATCTCAGACGAATTGTATAACCACCACCTCAGCTGCTGTTTTGTGCTTGGCCAAGTGGAGAAACATAAGTGAAGAAAAGCCAGAATACCTCCTCTCAGCTTATAAATGAGCAAATTACCAGCAGATTATCTAATTTTCCTCCCTGCTGCTCTCACACCTGCGTGCCATCGGTGTTTTGATCTAGTATGTCGATACAGGGGCATAAAGTGCTTTATGTACTACGTAAATTTCTAGCTTGGGTGTGTGGATGTTTATGAGAGAAAATATTTTCCTTAAACCACACAGCAGACATGTGACAGGGAGAGAATCTCTTAAATACCTTCATCAATGGTTTTGTACCAATGGCTCTAGACAAAGAGAAAATCACAGTTTGGGGATCTGTATGATATAATCTACTCTGTGTGCTTGCAAATTCTAAATTTTTCTTTCCATGATTGTCTCCCACCAATATGGCTCAGTCATTTTAAGAAAGGATAAGATTACTTGGTGGTAATATGGGAATATTGTTATTTGATTTAATACCAAGCTAAGGTAACTAAATTTCCCTGTGCTTATTCTGTATGCCATCTGTGAGCTGAGGCTAGAAATAACAGGAGTTTTGAAGCTAGCCCAGCCTTTGAACCTAGCTCTGATTTTTATTGGGTGTGTCACCTTGGACATGTCATTTAGCCTTCCTGAACCTCAATTTCCACAATCACAAACTTTAGATAAAATTGTTACCATAAAGTTTCTTGTAGTAGATAAAATATTTAAAAAAGAATAGAGCATGTCCTGCATGGATATCTATTCGACAAAGAGTTTAACAGAAGCTGAAAACAAGAAGTGAGGCTCTCAGCACACTTTGCATATAGTAAGGTTCAGCCAGTGTCATCGTTGTTGTCATTATCTTCTCCTCCTCCTTCCCCTCCTCCATCATCATCATCATCATCACCATCACCATCCACAGAGGAAGGGGGTCAGGCAGGGTGGAGCAGTGGGAAGAGGAAGACTTTGGAGCCAAGCAGACTGTATCAGTCATATCCCTGACAGGAAACATAACACTCCAATGGGGTGATGTGAAGGAGAATTTAATAAAGACACTGCTGTATTTACGTCATGAGCATGCTGTGGGGAAAGGAAAGGGTTGGCATACGGTCTCCTCCTAGTTAGAAGAAAGAGAAGAACGAGACCAGTTATCAGCCTCTGAAGGGGCAAGAAAAGGGAATTGTTACAAGAACTTGGAAGGAGACAGTCATGTGTCAAGAGCTATGACCTTGGGTCAAGGGACGGTATCGCAGGCTGTATGCATAGAAGGAGGCTGGGGGAATAAATACCCTGACCTCACTCTCCTCCCAACCCCCAGTCTTCCCAGCACTTCCCTTTGCCAGAATGCAACCGACAGGAAGCCAGAGGGCAGAGGGTTCTGTGGTGCAGTCCACGCAGGTCAGTGTCTCGGAGGATAGAGCATGACGGGGAAGGGCGCAGCGCTAAACCAGGGAAATAAACAGAATGTATTCATACACACAACCCAGCCTTGAAGCCGCTTTGTAACTTCGGGCAAGTTGCTTGATTCCTCAAACCAGGTAATGAAATGGTGATATGGGATATAGTAAGCGTGAACTAAGATGATGTCTGGAAAATGATGATGCCCAACAGAGCATCAATTAATGGTCCCCAGCTAATGCCAGCCCTCTCCGCAGGTGGCTGCTTTATAGCCATGAGTTCACTAGGAGCAGGATCCCTCACACTGTGGTCCATTGACCATGTGCATTAGAGGCACCCAGGGTCCTTTTCCACAGGTTGGTTCGTGGCTCCCTCCCCAATCCAACTAAATCACGAGCAGAAGGGTCAGGATTCTTCATTTTGGACAAGTTCCCCCAAGTGATTTTCATGCACAATAAAGTTTGGGAACCACCATGCTAGAAGTCCATATTTCTAATTGATGCCCACTTGGGTAAAATGTAGGTGAGATTTATCTGTGCTTGGCAGCCATTAGTTTCAGCTACAGCCCATCAGCTGTGTGAAGAGGGGCTGTCGACCAGGGCACTAACGGTCTGGCATGTGGCATTAGGCCACGCTGGCTCTCCATTTTGCTGGCTTTATTAATACCTGAGGAACAATGTTCCCAGGCTTTTAATTAAAACTTCTCTAACATCCAGACTCTAATCATTTTCTAGGTTGGATGTGGGCTTGGTAAGTAGCTGAATTTTCCCCCCTTCTAGAGAAAACTTAATAAGCAAAGCAGAAGCTGCTAAAGGGAATAAAGCTTTTTAAAAGTGTTGTACATGAGAATAGGTCAATTTTGAGTATCAACAGGAGGAAGCCAAAACTTAGAATAAGATTAGAAGATCAAGGACCTTGCTTTAATTTCATAAGGAAAGGTATATGAAAATTCATTAGCAGTCTGGGACAGGCTTCAAGCTCATGATTTGGGTCTTGAAGCTGTTAAGATTCCGATCAGCTGCGATAAACAGAGACTTGAAGCAGCAGCAGCAGCTTAAACAAAAGAAGGTTCTATTTGCTTCTCATGTAAAATTTCAGAGGTAGGAAGAGCGGGGCCAGGGCGGTGGTTTTACCCCACCAACTTAAGGACTCGGGCTCCTTCCAGCATTTTTGGTTCTGTCCTCCCCAGAATGTGGCCCATGTCCTCATGCTCCGGAATGGAATCCAGTTGTCACATCCATGCTCCAAACCCCAGGGAGAGGTAGGGAAGGTGGCACAGAGAGGATGGAGCAGCAGGCTGTTAGAGAAGGTTTAGAATGTGCCACGCAACACACCTGATCACATCGCTTTGGCCAGCACGGCATCCCGTAGCCACAGGACAGCCAGGGAGGCTTAGAAATGGAATCACAGCTAAATATCCTGTTAAGTGGATGATACACGGAGGACACCTAGAAGGCGCTGCCACAGGTTCTGCTTCCTGAGAAACCTGTATCTTCATTTCCCAGTAGAATGGTTATCAGTCAGGTTCCAATCAGGAATCCACAGACCATCACAGGTATATTTGGAAGAGAAAACTTAACACTGGAATTGGCAGCTCAGGTGGTACAGAAGTTGAATATTCAAAGTGCAACAATGAGGCAACTTGGAGTATATCAATAGTAGGAAACTTCCAGCCTCTCTGGAGTTGGAGGGACAAAGGAGGAGGCAGAGCTTAGAGCTCAGGGCTGCCTGGCACAACTTGGAACCCCAATGGGTTCTCCTGGGGGAGCTGCAGACAGGGAAGATGCAGCCACTGCCCAAAATGCCACAGGAAGAAAAGAAATAGAGGAAGAAGTATACTGTCCTTTCCCTTCTTCTGCCCCTCACCTGCTTTTAGCGCCTCACATTGGCTGAAACCTCCTGGGAGGCAGAGGGCCAGGGAGTCTGGAAAGTGTGGTTCCATGCAAACAGAGAAGGCAAAAGAATAAAGCATGGGTCTGAAGTCAAACAGGGGGACTGGAGCAGCTCCCAAACCCAAGTTGCAGACCAGGGTAAATGACTAATGATTGAAACCTTGCCTGACACTATCTCTGGGTGAGGTTGAGAAATTTACAAAAAAGGGTCCTTCTGTTGAAAACCAGGACTCAAATAGATTCATGTACATCATTGTTCACAGCAGTACTATTCACAGTGGCCAAAAAATAGAAACAACCCAGATGTGCATCAACAGGTGAGCAACAAATAAACTGTGAGATGTAGACAGAATGGGATATGATTCAGTCGTAAAAAGGAACAAAATTCTGGCACTTGCTACAGCGTGGGTAAAACTTGAAAACATTATGCCAAGTGAAATAAGCCAGACACAAAAGAAAAAGAATTGTGTGATCCCACTGATATGAGGTACCAGGAATAGGCAGTTTTGTGGAAACAGAAAGTAGAGCAGATGTTACCTGGGGCTGGGGCTTTGGGCACAATGGAGAGTTGTAGTTTGATGAGGACAGAGTTTCTCTTTGGAATGATGAAGTAGTTCTGGAAATGGATAGCGGTGATGGATGCAAAACATTGTCAGTGTACTTAGTGCCACCAAATTTTACATTTAAAAGTAAAGTAATATTCTTTAAAAAATACAAAAATTTTTAAAAGGTAAAGAAAGCATAAAAATAAAGAGTATCAGTTGGCTTCCCAAATGTACTTACTGATTTATAAGAGCCCTTTATGGGAAGGGAGAATGTTAGCAAGGAAGCAATAGAAGTGGACTGATAGACCAAACAGTAGGATCAAAAGACCATGAAGACTTAAACACCAAAACTCTGTTTCCAAGATTTGTTGTGAAGTTACAGTAACACTTTCTGGGAGGAGAAATACTGCGTCCCCTTTCCCAAACTGAACTTGACTTAGTCATGGAGCATAAGAATCGCTCAGAATGAAAAGGCAAAGGCAAAATGGGAGGCATACAGATGGAATTGGGTGCACCTCCACATATAAAGGGAGCATCTAAGAACTTGGAAATACGTGATTTCACAAAGGAAGAGAAGAGGAGAAAGCCCAGGAAGCCCACAACGGATCCTTTGAAGGATGGAAATGACTAGGGGAAAGTGTGGTTTCTGAGTTCTCTGTTAACAAGGACAGGGAGAATGAGGATATGTTTAGCTGTGTCAAAACCAGCCCAGAAATGTTGTCAAGGACAAGCCCCTAGAGATGGTTGTTGGCTTTTGCACCCAAGAAGTTCATTGGCTGCTTAGTGAAGGCCACTTCCATGAATGGAAGGGGAATCTAACCTGGAATGAGACGAGCAGGACAGGAGTTTTTTTCATTTCTCCACTTTCTGGTGCAACAGAAGCAGTAAACAAGCCCTATTCCCATAACTCTGCTCATAGTGTTGATGATGGCGGCACACAAATTAAGAGGGAAACAAAAAGCCATGTTAATTTCAAGCTCCATTAGAAACACAGGCAGGAAAAAAAATCAACATCTGCCACACAGAAAAGGTCAATATTGGAAAGGGAAGAGACTTAACTTTCTCAGATCCTAAGAAGATATTCCCAGCGTTGAAGACATCCTGTTTCCTCTTTTACTTTTGTTAATCATTGAATTAAAAAAAAAAAAAGAATCTCTTGTTAATGTCTCCTCTAATCAGTTATGTGAGGTGATGGTATATGAACCGCATACTCCTTGTCCCGGAAAAGGAAATCATACAGTGTTTGGGATATATAACCACAGGATTCCATTCCAGAACTGTCTTCTATTTTGCCTCTTGCATATAATTTCTTTAAAGAAACTCCAATAATGGCTATAACTTTGGCATATTGTGTAAATATTATTCTTTTGAAGACTCTAGCACATAAGTTGTCTCTGACATGAAATTGACACAAGATAGTCTTGTCTAAGAAACCTCGGCCCTTTAATCCCTTTGTAAAATGTGCCGCGTTCCCCAGATCAAGTCCAGGAAATGTACACGTCTTTCTCTTCTGCTGGTGTTGAAGCGGATGATACACAAATGAAAACAGATATCTCTCTTAAATTCTGTTTTATGTCATGGCAGTGAGCATTCTGGGTCTTTGATGATGGATGAGTTTTCATTTGTAAGTTTAAAGCCATATGTATTAACTTAGTTTCCTTCCAGGCATTTTGTGTTAGCGAGCATCACATATGGCTTTATAATGCTCCCATACCAGATGCCTGGTTATACTTTGATTCGACATATGCAGGAAGAGAAGATATACGAGAATGTCATCGTAACTTTCTGGCTAAGTAAACAGTCAGAAGTTCCATCCCACCTGGAGGCGAGGGATTGGCCCTGTTGATTTCTCAGTCTTCTCTCTCTCTTGATTTTATGATCCTGTGACATCTTTTCCCAGAGGTAGTAAATTTGAAAAATCAATCACGAAATGCAATCAAATCCACCCACCCTCCCTCCAAAACTAAACAGGTATTTTTAAACACACAAAACATACACATATGCACATTTCAAGAACAACACATTTCTTTTTTGAGAATGGAATTATAGTCATCTCTAAATTACATTACTGAACTGAACTCCAGGTTTAAGTTACAATGAAAAGAAGGAATTGTAGGAGACTCTTTCCTTGGAACCAGAATATGGATTATGGCCTGAATTTAATTAAGTGTTGCTCATGGTACCATGCTGGCTGGCGCTTAATTATATTCAGTTGATCTCTTTTTATAAACCATCTCTTCTTATTCTCCAAATGTGTGCTCATCCTGTTTCTCCCAGCTCTGTTGTAAGCTCTTTAAAATTAGAGCTAACGCCACACAGTAGATCCTCAATAAGTAGATCATAAATAAATGAATGATTGGAAGAATAGAAGAATGTGGCTGCAGATTCAAGATGCCAGCTTTCACATGTGAGATGTGACCTGAGAAATTCAAGAAAAATGCACAAGCGAGGATGTTCCCCGTTCTTCCCTGGAAGGCATCCAAATGCTCCTCCTCTGGCGTCCATGAATAATATACAGATTTAATTTGTGTCCCTCTGGCCCTTTGCCCTTTTAATCTACCCCAGCAAAATCGCTCAACAATATGGTACTAGAAAATATTATGCAAAGCTTTACCATACTCCAGCATGTGTGTATTTATATACTTATTTTATTCTTGATCCTAGCTTGAGCTCTTTAAATTTTCTTCATTTTCACTGTCATTTTCTAAGTGTGTTGTCTTTGTCTTCTTTGTGACAGCATATTAAAATACCTGTTTTCAATGAAGTCTTCCTAAAATACAGGTCAAGGATTCTCTATTTATAGAAAATTTCTCTAAGAATAACATAAGCAATTAGTGGCAGTGGTTATATCTGGGAGGTACAGGAATGCAGAAGAGGAGAATATCTAATTTTCATTCTGTAGTCCTCTGCATGGGTCACTTTTGCCTGTGAGCCTGTTACTTTTATAATCTATAAACTGGTATATTCATCATGACATAGACCATTCCAGCAGGACATAGAAGTTGTAATGAGATATTAATGCCATTTGTTCATTCACTGTTTACTATAAACAAATGAATAATCTCGTTGTTTTAAGATTCAACACTTAATGAATTCAGTAAGCCAGCCTGTGAAGCATCTCTAGGTGTGTGCAATTACTGTCCTCCATGTATGGGCGGATGATGGCAGAGCTGATGTTGCATCTGTAGATGTTTGCTTTGAATGACAGGTCCCCAGTGAGCATTTCAATAATACAGAAGATGTTTCAGTCAGCAGGTCAAGAGAACCACATCCATCCCAGCTTTCCATAGTTCTCTTTCATGATTTTACTCTTGGCAGGGGTCACAGCGGTAACACGTTTCTCATGTTGGGGGACCTCCCCGTCCTTTACAGCTTGCTAATTATTCAGATCCAGCAGTACTACCACAATTCACTCTTTGCATGTCCAAAGTTTTTCTTTGTCTTAAGATTTTTCTGTCATTTTTGTCTGAGGGTTTTATTCCTGTGTCAGAATAACTGGTCCTGCTTCTAATTTGTCAGTAGCGTTTCTACTCGGGCTTGTTTATTTTGAGCTTCTGCAAATGGCTTGACCATGGTTAGACATCTTTAAGCCTGTTAAGCCTTAAGTAAATAAATGCTTACAAGTGTGTAAAATCATTTGCCTCTATAAATGAATGCTCAGAAATGCAGGCAGTTCTTATAAACATATTTATGTATCGTATTAAGTTCAAAAGTGGTACCCACTTTTAAGTTTGCATGCTGTAGAAACTGTAAGTTTAATTGCTCAGTAGAGTAAGTGTACAAATGGTCAGAATACATACAATTTTCTGAGCACACTATCTGCAATCTGCAACACTTAAAAATTAAAGAATTAATAAAAATTTAAAATTTTTTAAAATTAAAATTAACAAAACAGATGTGAAAGGGACCGGCTGAATAACCCCCTACCCTGGCAGTTCTCCAACTTTAACGTGCATTAGCATGACCTGAAGGACCTGGTAAAACCCTGATGGCTGAGCTCCTGATTCAGTGGGTCTGCTACAAAACCTATGAATTCTCTTTTCTAACAAGACCCAGTTGATTCAGATTCTGTTGCTTTGGGACCACATGTTGAGAGCCATTGCTATTCCATTTCTTCTGAGCACACAGAAACTCTGCATTTCCCAGCTGTGCTTAAAGTTAGGTTGGGGCCAAATGACAGGGTCTGGGCCAGGGGCATGTGTATACCAAATCTGTCCGCAGACCTCTCTCCCAGAAATCTGGCATGGGTCTCGGCTCTCCCTCTCCCCTTTCCTGGGCAGCTCTGGAGGCTGCATATGAAAGGTGGCAGCCCGACAAGATGGAGGGCACCTAGATCTGCAAGTCTGCGCATGGAGGAAAGAAAGCTGCTTTTGTCACAGGAAACTGTCATGTGAAAGAGGAATGAGCCTTTGTTATATGAAGTCACTGAGGCAGGGGGCATTACCCAGCTGACCCCAATACACATGACTTTCAATATGTGAATTCATGGAGATGAACCATGCCCAGCTCTAAGGAAACTTTTATTATGTAAATTTGAATGACAATTAAATGAATCTGCCTTCCACTCTTCCTGTTCAAAAAGATATATACAGCAGGTAGTTGAAAATCATCCTTTGGTTCAGTGTGATTTCATTATAATGCTGATGAGATGCTGTAGGAACTTAACACTTGTTTGTGTCAATTAGCCTATGGCAAAATGGGTTTCATTATACATCATTTTTGCCACAGCTCCAAGAACCTACTGACACCATTAAGTGAGGACTTCCTGTATTTGTATTGATTTGTCCTACCTCCATAGGTGTCTGGAGGCCACATGGAGATTTTTGCCACTCTCAGATCTCTCCCAGATTCACCTTAGTACATCTGGGGTGGGCTTTGACCTGAACTTTTCCAACTGCCATCTCCTTGGACTCATATATTGTCACAGTCCCTAGAGGGCCCTACCTACACAACCTTTGCTTCATGTTGGATGAGACTGAGGCCCTTCTCGTCTTAACCCCAAGTCCATTGTGGGTCAGCTCTGCCTTGCTTGCCCTGCGGGACAGCTCTTCTCCTACCTGGTTCTGCCAGGGAGGTCATCCCAGCCTTGCTGAGCCTAACTAGACTGGGACAGAACTTCCCTTTAGGCATCTGCAAAGGAAGGTCCATAGTCCCAGAATGAACCACGTCTTCCATCACAGCCATGAGCGGCCTGAGCCTTTCAGAACATCCCTGTTCCTTAAACCCTGTCATTGGCACTACTTTTGCTGGATCTGATCCACGCCCTTTCTCTGGACTCGGCCTACATGTCCATGTCCCCTTCCTGTCCCGACTGGTCTTGCTGAATTTGACCACTTGCCTACTCAGGAACGTTTTGAACACAAGTGCAAAGACAAGGAATAAGAGCCCCGTGCATTGGAGAAATGGAGGAAAAATGGGGATTGGGAAGCACGGAGAGATGTGGAGAGTATTGGGAGATGTAGCTGGTGAGACCTGTGTAGCTCTTGGCTTGTGGCAAGGGAGAGATACACTGGCCCTTACCAGCAACCTAAGCCTGGTAACACCTGCCCGCCAGGGTTGTTGCGAGCATAAAACAGACACACGTAGCTCTTTCCTTAATGTCTGGCCCACAGGAAATGCTCAGTCATGGTTATTTTCTTCTTCACTTTCTTTCATTTTATTTCCTATATGTTGAGTTCATTAAGAGCAACAACTTGATCTTATATTTCAATGAATCCCCTCAGTGCCCATCCCAGTGTGAACTGATTGGTGAATGCACCATAAATGACAGCTGTGATTATCATTAGTATTACTAAGCAGTCCTTTGTATGATAGAATTTTGCATATATTTTCTGACTTAGAGTTTTGTTTAATAAAAAATCGCTATGGCTTTACAATACCAAATTGAGTTTCTGGCATCTGATACTTTCATATGTGGAACTATGCATCTCTGTTATTCATTGATATTTGGGGTTTAATTGTATAATTTGAACATGGTTTTGCTTTCCAATAAGTGGATATTGGTTATTTCAGCGCTCCAAAGCATCTCTAAGATTTAGAATGATAAGAAATATAATCTATATATATTGAATTGCAATATGTATTTGCATCATAGCACTTTTCTGATAGCTATTAGAAAAGTGTATAAATACAGAGATTAAATGAATGCATAAAAATGAAAATCATCCTTTTACCAATAATTTGCTCCTCAAACAACAAAGGAATAATTTGACCTCGTGATTGCGCTGAGTTGAGGAATCCAATTCTCTTACTTCATGTTATGTTGTATCTAACTCATGAAGAAATCTAAGCGAATCCATGTGCCAAAAACTGACCTAGACAAAGTCAATTTCCTTTGTGTCTAGGTGCTTTGTATGCTCTGCTTACCCAAATTTCTAGTGAAAAAAAAAAAGTTTGTTTGGTTTCTTTGTCGTTGCCAAAACTGCAAATTAAAGCCGGGTTCTACCTCTCTCTCTCTCCCACATAATTACGTAATGAATTTCCTGCTTTGCTGGAACTCCAAACTTTGCTGATGACTCTGTTGACAGTACACGAGACAGGACAGAATGCACCCCAGCCTTGCTGAACTAGATGCGCCTAAACAGTCGCAAGAACTCCCTTTAATCAGATTAATGTACTCAGACCCAACCAGATGCTCAGAGAGCAGATCAGAAGAGAAAGCACCACCTTTTGTTGCATGACCCTGCATGATTTTTCTTCTGATTATTGATGTTAGATACAAGATGATATTTATACTCCACATGTTACTCACAAAGGGTTTTTTTTTTGTCTTTTTCATTCTTCTGCTTTTATTAAGAAGTTCCTGTTTATCCCACTCCTCTGTCCCTCTCACAAATGCGCTCTTGTGTACTGGTCTATTTATAAATTATTAATGTCACGTTGGAAAGAACCTTTCCGAAACAGGACCTCCTGACATGTAACTACGAGTAATTTCAGCCGAGCTTCCAGGTGCCTGAAGCGCACCCAGCTCCCAGTGAAGCAAGCCCCTGAAGCTCTTCTTCCGCGAGGGGAACAATTAAATTTGTGTTCCATTCACCAACCGTGGACGCACCTAGGTTGATCACGTTTGTTAAACCTGTGTCAGTCTTTTCAGCCTGCGCAGCTAAGGGGAGAGTCACATCATACAGCTGGGCTTCAGAGCCTTTGAGTAGAAATGAAAAGATTTGCACTCATTGAACAAGAAAATGGCATCCTGGCTGTCAGTCTGCAAGGAACAGCTTTCTCTCTGACACGCATGCAGGCTCTGCTCACGTCCCCAAATGGCAGCTCACACCTCATCGCTGAGCAAGCAGGTTCCCACCTACTTTGGCAGGCAGGTGTGTTTGATGTGAGAGCAAGCTGCCATTACATTGGGACATAAGGATACCCCAAATGTAGGGCCAGTTCTGTTAAAGTGAGTAAGTCGTGTTGAATCTTACTTTGCTGTGGGTTTACAACCCACTTTGAGATATGCCTTCAATGCCTAGGAAACTAAGGGTGAGGATGGTTTGCCAGAGCTGGCTTGTGTCTGAAGTCTCAGGGAGGAGCACCTGCTTCCTCCCCCTGGCATCCCATGGCCCTGCACCTCTCCTGGACACATCCCATCCATTGTTGTGATCCACAGGGTGGCTGTGAATGTGAAGGGAGTTGGGATTTGTTGACAGAATGCGCACTGAGCCCCAGTGACAGAAAATATCACCAGTTGGGACTTACGATCGAACTGCATGTTAGGGGTGTTTTGCATTTCACATGTTCAGCTGGCTTTAAGCTGCACACATCTGGCTCTGATTTTCACCAGTGCTCTTTTTGTGGGTTATATATTTTTTAATGCAAACTCAATGAGGTAATCCTAAAGGAGATACAGTATAAATCTGCCGAGGAGAACTGTGTATTTCCTACCCAATCATAAATTGACTTCTATATTTTGTTTTCAGTTTTATAGATTGTCCTTTCATTCACAGACATTGATTGTATGGCTTGGCTGCAGCACCACTGAGGTGAACAGAACTGACATTTTTCTGGCCTACAAGAAGCTAACCATCAGAGTATCATTCCTTCAGTTATTATGAATCATCAGGGTTGACTGTCTATAAATCCATAGCCTGGACACTTCAAACTCACTCTTTTACCTTTTCTAAATACCCTGTGACTCTCAATTTCAGCCTCTCATGTCAAAGGAGGGAAATGGGGCTGGGTAATCCTGTAGGTCCCTGGAACACATTCAGCTGGCCTCTGCCGTCAGCACCTGTGTGTTCTTGGAGATGCTGCTTCATGTCTCCGAGTTTCAAACACTGCATAAATTAAATGAAATAGTGCTCAATTTTCAAGGGCTTGTTTTCTGTGTGTGTGTGTGTATGTGTTTTTAATGTCCTAGATTAAAGTCTAGCCTGGCCTAAGAGCAGTGCAGAACAGAAGTGTCTATAATTGTATTGTTACTGTCTTATTTTCTGTGAATCTGTAAATACCAATTTTGATCCAAAGATTCCAGAATGTGTTTTATTAGATTTACCCAAATCCCGTCATTCAGGCATGCTGCAGTTTATAGTAGGCAATAGAACTTAGTTTCTAAAGCATCACTCTGTAGCATTTTTCTCTTTTATAGACCCACATGCAGAAGCATGGATGGAAAGAGACCAGTATATTTGCTCTTGCCTCTTAAAGCAGGGATATGCTTAGGATGCATTGCCATGTGCCTAACAAGTTGTCACCAAGGAGTCAGCTGCTCGGTGTTGACCTGATACCAAGTTCTGAAGTCACACTACTATAGTTTTCAGCAAGCCAAACACATGACCGTTCACATAAACTCTTTAGGTTCCTCTAGATTTTTCCTTCCATGTTAGAAAAATGACAAAGATTTTTCTGGGAACTGAATGGTAATACATGATAATAAGAAAGCTCCAGGAAGTTAGTAAATATGTCCTTTCAGTGCCAAGGACACGTGGAATCCAAGCCTCTGAAACATCAGCCAGACACTGGAAAGTCGCCTGATTTGGTTTCCTTGAAAATACCGAAGAATAATTAGACCATGAGGGGAATTCTGTTTTCCATTCCCCGGGGACTGTGATTAGTAAGTGACTTTCCATGTCATTCTTTTTTCCACTTCTTGATTTCTCCCTCTTTGAGAAAACTGTTTGCTGAGTGATAAGAGCAAACGGAATGGACACCCTGGGCTGTGTGGCCGACCCGTAGAAATCTGCGGGCGGTTCATTTTCATCCACCGGATCTAGGCACTCCTGCAGGCCTGGGCGAGGGCGCCGCCTTTCCATCTAAACAGCGGAAATGACAGAACTTTGTGACCTTTTCTTTGCATTGTTAAACTTTAAAAAGAGCGAGAGAGAAAAGAAATCAGAAAGTAAAGATGTATGTATAGTAATAAAGTGAAGTTACTTTATTTGTTCATGTCCCTAACAAACAGACACATGGAGACACTGTCACAAGTAGGAAAGACGCTCAAGGTTTTCATCATACCACGAACTGTACACAATTAAATTGAAATATGAATGTAAGCCAGCATTTCAGTTAAGCTGCTTATTAAAATCATTAGGGCGGTGAAGCAAGGAGTGTGTGAGCCAAGGAAATTGTGAGGTTCGGTTAAATAAAATGCTCTCTCTGCGGATGCAGAATTGAATGGGAAAGGAGTTTGAAGGCATGGGTATAGTAAATAAAAACTGTTCTACACTGAAATCAACAGATACTGGAAAAGAATTGAAGAACGTGTGTGTGTGTGGATTTATAGTAACAGAAACCCTGAACAGAAGGGATTTTTGTAAAACCACTTCTAAACTGGCCACCACCAAGTTCTCCTGTCAGATGTATTTTTCCCTAGGAGTTTGACTTTTCGAAAAATAACGGCACTTATGAAGGAATAGTTAAATTGATTTTCCCACTAAGTAAAAACAGGAGCTTCCCATTAGAATGTGGGATTAACACAAAATAACCAGCGTTACCTCTTTCAGTGAATATCATTGAAAGCAAAACCAGTGCCCGGAGACCCACTGCCACCTTCAAGGGTGAGGGTCACTGGTCCAGACCAGCCCCTTTGTTGTGTGGCGGGTTTCACGGCTCAGCCCATGACGGGGCAGTTCAGCCTGTGCTGCAGGCCACAGTAGAGGCCTCTCCATGTCTAGGGTAGCACTCTCTTTGCTAAAGCACTCTGCCACTTTACGAACTTGTGAGGCTGAGCAGTTTTGAGCACTATGAATTCCAAGATTTTGGACATATACCTGCATGTGAAAGACCGTAGAGATAGTATCTTTGTAACCCATTTTCTTCTCTGGATTTCTCTTTAAATTTTCCCATTATCAGATTGGTCATTTTTTAACTTTTTGTCTCATGCGCCATGCTTTTCTCTAAGGGCCGTAATCTCTACGTAGCCCATCCATTGTAAGAGCTTGCAAGTCATGGAATCTTTGTTATGTGAGCCCTTTAGTGTGAAAAGGGCCACCCCCAAACCTTATCTGTTGGATCACAGAAACAGGTAAAACCTAGAAGAGCTCAGAAGACTCCTGACTTAAATAAATAATTGTGTCAAGATTGCTTCTTTCTGAGTTTAGCTACATTTGGAATCCCACTTTATACTCTGTATGTCAAAGCAAGCTAGCCAGTGACTCAGGCGCGCTATTAGGAACCTAAAGAGTGTTTGGAAATTGAGTCCACACTATGTGTGCTTTGGATTGTGTCCTTTCATGACTTTAGACAGACTGGAGCTGGCATCAGGAAAGTGATAACATTAAGAAATACAGTGTAACCAAGAATTAGAATCTGTGTCAGCCACTTAGGAAGTGTCCGCACCCCTGAATGTGGTGAGCTCTACTGTAGGCGAAGAAGCCATAGTGAACGACTGCTCCATCACACCTGGCAACATCCTGATTTTCGGACCACCTGAGCCTGCAGTGAATGCATGGAAGGTTGACTGCCGCTCATCGAACACCTGTGGAAGGTGTGGGCTCGCTGAATGCCACCCCAGCCCCTCTGATCATTCAAATTACATTTGGGAAACAGAACGTTTAACTGCCTATTATTTTGAGCTACTTGCTGCCAAGAAGCCCCTCCTGTGGCGGCCTCAGGGGGGACATTTGCGAGACCTAGCAGGTGGCTTTCAGCCTATCAACTAGAAGAGCAGAGGCAGATGTGATACATTAGGTGACCCTACGATGGATCTCTCTGGACAGATCTCATATTGGCAAGAGTGACTCAAGTTGCCAGGGATCCAGAGTTTGCCATATGACATCCCCAGACATCGACAGGGGTTGACTGGTTTACTCTGCTAAACAAAACCACTGAGATGACTGTTGTGAGGTGATTAATAAAGTGTGTAAATCTTAACTATGGCGGGAAAAAGAAGGCAGATTGATGCACACACATATTGGAAATGTGATGAAACCAAATTGAAGTGACCAGGATTTGCTAATACATTACAGAGGAACAATACCCTGTTTAGTGTTCCTCGCTGGTCTTGTTTCGTTGATCTCATTTCGAAAATGACCAGGAAGACATGTTTGGTTTTACTTATTTATTTATTTTTCTAGCACGAGGGACCTAAACTAGCAACAGAGCAGGAAAGTAATAATGATCTAGTGAATATGTGCCCCTGGTATCATTTATTATTTATTTCCTCCATATTAATGGAGCTAAAAAAATAAAAGATTGGGTCAGCTTCCCTCAAAGCTGCTAGTGAATGTTGTTAGTAATCATATACGAAGTTTTGGTAGTTTTCAAAGTAATTAGAATCCCAGAGCAAATAAACACTAAATGCGCTCTCATCTTTGAAGCTATTTTTTTCTAACTAAATAGCTCTGTTCTGCTATGATTACATACCAGTCATTATAAAATTAAGAATCATTTTAAGTAAATGGGTGCTTCTTTAAGAAGCATTTGTTTCTTGCTAATTATTATGAACTAATTGTGGTTTATGATGGTCCTCAAATACTGCCTGAGAGCGCTACTCCCCAGGGGCTGCAACTTTCAGTCCCAGAAGGACAAAATAAATGATGGAAAAGAGGATCCAACGCAGTCAAAGTCTGAATTTTCATGACTCTGAAAAGCTCAGACTTTCTGACAGTTGTCAGAGACAGCAGTGCAGGGTGCTGGTGCAAAACGTGAACCTGCACTTCTTTCTAGTGTAACTAGAAGTGACCTTTGGTGTGTTAGTTAATGTCGCTAAGCCTCAATTTTTGCACTTGCAAAATGGGGACAATAATACAGCCTTACAGCCTTTTTTGGGGGGTTAAAGATAATGTTTATAAAAATTTTAGTACAGAAGCTAGCATCATAGTTAGTAGCTATGATCATTGTTGCATATCATCATTCCCACTTTGATTTTTATGACAGGAAAATTTACTCCTGCTCAGAGGCCCAAGCACAGTCTTCAGGACAGTCAGTGCATCATGTCTTGTGACTCTGTTGTCTTCAATGGCAAACTCGTGTCTGCCAAGAGCACAAGATTTCAGTGAAACAGTCCAGAAAAGCAGAAGTTGTCTTGGCTATTTCCCTATCCTTGTGGGCCAAGGCCAGGGCAAGCATGGGTAGGAAGTGTGACTGTACAGACATGTATTTATTAGGGGCTTTCCCATGGACCAGCAAGTTCTCAAAAGAGCACCCATTCATAATTTCATGGAAGTCCATGCTTTGCCAGTAACTCCCTAGGACAAGAGGAAAACAAACAATAGATAAACAACAGTAACAGAAAACCAGACATCAAAGTATAAGAAAAACCCCTACAGATGTGCCTCATTTGTGACCCCTTTCATTTAGTCCTTTCTTTATTCTTTATTACAAATTAATATCATGCGTCATACAGGTTAGTGAAAACTGGGCACCAGGTGTTTTTGTCAGGAGGCAGAGATGATGAATGTCAAGTTCAGAGTTTCCCTCTATCTCCCAGACTACCCCAACCCTTTTCATCTATCAACTATTTCCCTTTATTATCCTTAGCTCTTTGCTCTCACTTGTCATTTTTCATTTTGTTGTTGATTTAGAGAACATTCTTCCTTCATTTCTTGGTTCCAGGTACTAAGTGTACTGATCATTTCTTATATTCCAGGCACAGGGTGCTTCACATATGTTATCTTCATTAATTCTTAAAACAATTCCATACTCCACTGAGAAAAAAAATCATAGCATCATAGCAATAGTAAGTGCTGGAGCAAGGGCTTGAGTGAGTTCTTTCAGGTACATGAGAACAGACTACCTTCCTAGTTATGTTCAACGTGGTGGCTTCAGACTGGGGATTCCAGATGGAATACCCATCAGAGAAACCAAATTTTGCTTCTAAATGTAGATGCTATGATGGGTATTTAGACGATGAACCCTTAAGCTGACTTCTCCCCACCTCCCTTAACATTCTCAACAGATCCATCCAATTGACCTGGTGCATAGGTGTTCATCAAGGGCTGTAAATCCAGCTGATTCTCATATATCCATCCCTCCTCCTTGGATCCATCCCATTCATACTCACAGCTTCCTGGTCCCACCAACCACCCCAGCTTTCCGGTTAAAAAGAACAGGAGAACCCTGCCAACTGATGACACATTGCCTCCGGGGTAATGGAAGAAAATGTTCTCATCTAAATAGACGAAGGGAGTGGTAGTGTTAGCCTTTATTATGTTTCTTAAAGATACTGAAAAGAAAAAGATGGTTGGATGGGTTTCAGAAGGAGGGAAGAGGGATTGATGAGAAACAGGAAAGAAACCACATTCAGAAATCAACAGGCCCCCAAAAGACAAGAAAATGCACAGCATCTCTGAAAGAGAACCCCAGTTCAACTTTCTAACACAGGCTTAACCCTAGCCACCGAACTCAGTAATACAAGCAGCCAGGCCAGGCCTTTCTCCAAGTATTCAACAAGGGTTTTCTCAGGATCAGCTACCAATTACTGTCCACCTACCCTGTGTCAGATACTAGACTTGGTCCCACTCCATCTCTGCAATAACTCTGTGAAATTGGCAAATTATCATTCCCAGCTTAAAGTCAAGAAAGCCAAGGCTAAACAACCTAAAAAGTTACCTACTCTCACATATGAATGGGTTGATCTGGTGTTGAAACTAAGCCCTGTTGTCTTCAAAGCCTATCCGTTTCCACTATGCCATATTTTCAGTGGCAGGACAGTTTTCAAGTATGCCATTCAAATTAGTAGGTCCCTTTTGGAGGGATGGTTGTGGAATGGGGAAACGCTTTTAGGGAAGTCTGTTGATGCCACAGTGACCTGAGAAAACATAATGAGTTCCTTATTTTTTAATGGCAACATTCATCATAGTTTATTGAATACAGCAAACCTTCAAGCTGCTAGATAAATTATTAGGTTTTTCTGCTTCCCTACTCCTTAAAAAAGAAATCCCTGTGTCCTCCTCAGTTTGTATGATCACTGTATCATGGGGACTATCAGATATCTAATGGAAAGTTGATTCAAGTCTCATGAGCACCTGCCCTGACTGGTGTGGCTCAATGGGTGGGGCGCCATCCCACAAACCAAAATATTGCCAGTTTGATTCCGCATCAGGGCACATGCCCAGGGTGTGGGCCAGGTTTCTGGCTGGGAGCATGTGAGAGGAAACCAATGGATGTTTCTTACACACATCAATGTTTCCCAACCTCTCCCTTCCCCTCTCTCTAAAAATAAATAAATAAAATATTTTCTTTAAAAACAAAAGACTCATGTGTGCCTGCTGTGCAATTTGGGCAAAATAGATTTACAAACCACTCAGATTTGACAGATCTGGTCCAGAAGTACAGTCCTACAGCTAATATTCCAGGCTCTTTCTTATGACCTTCACAAAGAAGCATAGCTAAGAGCAGAGAAACTGAATCAGAAATCAGAAGGCACCTGCTTGAATATAAAAGGATATGGCACCCATAATGCAGACTATTGCACCTACATGGAAATTAGAAGGAACTTTGGCCAGGTCATTCATTTGCCTGAGATCATGTCTTTTTCAGCAACTGATGAATTTTTATCCAATACTTCTCCAAGATTCCCCAAAGCCTATTTTCTAGAGGACAATGATGCTGGATACATACGTGTCAACTCTGGCAATTTCAGGAGGATTTAATGAATTTTACACCATTATTTCCTGTCTTGATGCTTCATTTTTGTCTAGATAGAAAGGATAAGAGGGACCATTTCACACTCTTTATGGATAAAGATCAGGCAATCAGAATAACTCACTCATCAATCTAATTATGCAGTTGTTCAAAACAGGATAGGCTGATTCTTGTCCAATTCAGTATGAAAACTCATAGAATCATATAGCTTGAAGGGAAGCTGTGAGGTCACCCTAGCCAGTTCTGCCTCAAACCAGGTACACACCCAAATTGTCAAAGACAAAGAGATTGCTTCTTCTTTCATCAGTTTTCAAGAAGTACAAGAAACACGGAGCTTCCTTCCTCTCATAACGGGGAACCAAAACTAACTATCAGTATTGCCCACAATGAATCCGAAGGAGTATGTTCAGAAAGACTGCATTTAATGAGCTTGGTAGATGGAATATTTGGCAGTATTTTAAAGTTACCTTTACTTTACCCATTTTATTGAAACAAAACGTATGGCTCAGAGTCATCTTTGTTCTTTGATAATGAGCTCACTCACACATCTTCCAGAATATGATACGCTTTTACTTTTGGGTACCAGCAGGCATCTATAGACCAGAAAACACCATGTTTGTATGGTTAGAACTTATAAATGGGAACATACTGTAATAGGGGAAGTTTCTAAATAACACTGCCAGATAATGAGAATAGAACCCTATTCTCCAGCTCCTACTCCATATACATCTTCTTTATCCATACATCTGCTCCTTGGAGTCTGCTCATTCTGTTTTCCTCCATCTCTCCCAGTTCTGGTCATATGAGCAAGACCCAATGGCTTCCTCTTTAGAGAAGACTCATCCCTGGAGTTGAAGTTGCACCTCCCTTCCCTAGAGTTTTAGCACTTAGTCATTTTTTACACTTGTCTTTCCCCTTGTCTCACAAATTGGTTCAGGTGTGGTCAATGGATGTCATCTCCTGTGCCGGTTTGGCCTGGGTATGGCTGACTAGAGGAAGAGCCTATGGCCACTTACAGAGTCTAAGAGGCTGCCATGATGGATTAGCAGCATCTCTCATGGGTTTAGCAGCAAGAAATAGAACATTTGGGCTGTGGTATTCCAAAACTCTCCCATGAGTATCTGAAGGATAAGAATCTCTTGCTTTGAATTTTAGATCCCTTGCATGCCTGCTGTGGTTGTGACCTCATGGCAAGAGCTCAAACTGTATTTGTTGATTGATGTCCCAAAAGGTGCCATTAACACATCAGGGAGAAGATCTAAAGGTGTCTGGAAAGCAGCCTCTTGTTTTTACCAAGAGGCAGTATTTTCTCTAAAGATGAAGAGCCAGAAAAGGAGTGGTATGTACTTTTCTCCATGAGCCCTGGCCAGATATCGAGAGAAAATGAAATCCTGCATGCAGCCAAACTTAGAGCTAGATTTTATTTGTGCTATGTCTGGGCTCATTGAATTTGTATTGCTTGTGTATTTAATCCATGAGGGCATTTGTCCAGCTCCTTCTTCCTGATGCCTACTTTAAGCTTAAATAATATCCTTAAAGGGAACATAAATAAATAAATACATACATACATACATACATACATATTTGGCTAGTATAAAAATAAAAAGAAAATGTTGTAGGGAACCACAGCTACTGAAAACACTCTGCATGCTAAAAATAGTCAGATTTGCTTTGAAAACCTGCCCCTGTTCCCTGAATTTCCAGTCTGGGTGATGTTGACTGAAGCATCCAAATGCTGATTCCTGTTCAGTTTCAGCAAATTCCAATAATGTTTGAAATTTGATGTTTCAGATGTTATTATTTATTGCATAAAGAGTAAAAATCTCCCCTATAGTTACAGCACTTACTGCCACGGTTAATTGAAATTTCAACTTCAACAATTTCTGCAAGCTTAGAGAAGAATATTGTCTGTTTGAAAAGCAAGAGAAAACTTACAGGAGCCTGACGGATTGGGTTTACACAGAAGTTTCCCATAGGAGATATCAAAGGAAGAAAGAGACTTTACCTGCTGTGGACCTCATGTCCTGAGGACAATGGAAAGAACAAGAGAGAAGACCCAAGTTCAGGTTCCTTCCAGATGTTTGGCCTTGAGATATGATACAGCCATTCTAGACTTGATTTCTTCTTTGAAAAAAATGAAAGAAATAATTATTTTTACTTATGCCATATGTTCATGATGGTCAGAAAGAAGTAAAAGAACCCAGGAAGCTGTGACCAAGGTAAATGAGGATATTGCCATCTCATGCCACTCAGCTCCAGTGGCTTACTCCCTCCTCCAAATCACTTGTCTTGAAACTGACATCATTAATGACTTTCTTCAGTGGTATTGACCTCAGTTCTACCAAAAGCTCCCAAAGGATACAGCTCCTGTATGTAACAGTGGCTTTCTATACCTAGAGAGTAGGAGATGAGATACGCACTTGACCCTGAACAACATGGGTTTGAACTGCATGCATCTACTTAAACACAGATTTTTTAAGTATATTTTATTCATTATGTTATTATAGCTGTCCCAATTTTTCCCCTTTGCCCATCTCTGCTCAGTACACCCCTTTCCCTCTAGCAATCCCCCCCTTAGTTCATGTCCATGGGTCATATATATAAGTTCTTTGACTTCTCCATTTTTTGTATTATTCTTAACATTCCCCAGTCTATTTTGCACCTACCAATTATGCTTCTTAATCCCAGCACCTTCTCCCCCATTTTCTTCCTTCCCCCTCCAGCTGATAACCCTCCAAATGATCTCCATACCTTGATTCTGTTCCTGTCTGGTTGTTTGCTTAGTTTGTGTTTTTGTTTTTGTTTTTTAGATTCAGTTGTTGATAGTTGTGAATTTGTTGCCTTTTTATTGTTCATAGTTTTGACCTTCTTTTTCTTAAATAAGTGCCTTTAACATTTCTTGTAATAATGGGTTGGTGACGATTAACTCCTTTAGCTTTACTTTGTGTGAGGAGCACTTTATCTGTTCTTCAGTTCTAAATGATAGCTTTTCTGGGTAGAGTAATCTAGGTTGTAGATCCTTGCTTTTCATCACTCTGAATATTTCTTGCCAGTCCCTTCTTGCCTGCAAAGTTTCTTTTGAGAAATCAGCTGACAGACTTATGGGCACTCCTTTATAGATAATTCTCTGCTTTTCTCTTGCTGCTTTTAAAATTCTCTCTTTATCTTTTACCTTTTGCATTTTAATTGGTGTGGTCCTTTTTGGGTGCAATTTGTTTGGGACTCTGTGCTTCCTGGACTTCCATGTCCATTTCCTTCACCGAATTAGGGAAGTTTTCTTTCATTATTTTTTCAAATACATTTTCAATGTCTTGCTCTTCCTCTTCTCTTCTGGCATCCATCTGATTCAAATATTGGCACGTTTGGAGATGTTCCAGAGTCTTCTTATACTATCCTCATTTCTTTTTTTGAATTCTTGTTTCTTCTTTCTGTTCTTATTGAATGTTTATTTCTTCCTTATGTTTCAAATCATTGGTTTGAATCCTGGTTTCCTTCCCTTCATTGTTGGTTCCCTGTAGATTTTTCTTTATTTCACTTAGTGGGACCTTCATTTCTTCCTTTATGCTGCTGTCATACTCAATGAGTTCTTTGAGTATCCACCAGTGTTTGGAACTCTGCATCTGATAGGTTGGTTATCTCCATTTCATTTAGTTCTTTTTCTGGAGTTTTGCTCTCTTCTTTCATTTAGGCCATATCTCTTTTTCTCCTCAATTTGGCAGCCTTCCTGTGTTTGTTTCTGTATATTAGGTAGAGCTTCTTTGACTCCCTGTCTTAGTAGCATGGCCTATTGTAGAAAAGACACCATAAATTGTGTGGGGTGGAGCCTTAAGTAATCACTAGGGTGGGGTAATTCACTTACCACTTTGTGGTCCTGTGTGGAGGGAGAGCTTGGAGAGGAGACTGTGACACTGCCTGGGTCTGAGAGTTTGCCTGGCAGTCGCCTTGTTTCCTGTCACTTCACCCACTCCCTGTATGTAATTGGCACCCTTCCAGCTGATGCCTTGGTGTTGAATCTCAGAGTGGGTGGATTTGCGTACATTTTAAGACTGTGCAGGCCCTTTAAGTGAAATTTCCTGAAAATCCAGCAGTTTCCTCTGCCACCCAAATCCCCTCTGGCTTTTACAGCCAGAAGTTATGAGGAACTATCTTCCCAGCTCTGGACCCCTGGGTTATGCGGTCTGGCTTAGGGCTGGGATCATCGCTGCCAAGCTATCCCTTCTGATTTTTATCCATCCCATGTGAATGTGGGACCTCCCATGCCCATTCCACCACTGCCACCACCTCTCTGTACCACACGGTGTCTCCTCACCTATCTACCCTGTCTCCGTGTCTCTGCCTCTCCTACTCATCTGGATAAAGGTGGCTTGTTTAAATCCTTGGTTGTCAGACCTCCATACAGTTCAATTTTATGATACTTCTGGGTGTTATTTGTTTTGAGATTTAGTCATAATTCCTTTTTGTGGTTATGCAAGGAAGCAAAGTGTGTCTACCTATACCTCCCTCTTGAAAATCTGACTGGAAGTCCAAATTTTTCAGTAAATATTGCAAATGTATTTTTGTAATTTTCCTTTCTTTAGCTTACTTTATTATAAGAACAAAAAAAACTGTGGTACATTTACACAATGGAATTCTATGCAGCAGAGAGAAAAAAGGAGCTCCTACCCTTTGCAACAGCATGGATGGAACTGGAGAGCATTATGCTAAGTAAAATAAGCCAGGTGGTGAGAGAGAAATACCACATGATCTCACCTTTAACTGGAACATAATTAACAAAAGAAAACAGCAAACAAAATACAACCAGAGACATTGAAATTAAGAACAATCTAACAGTGGCCAGAGGGGAAGAGGGAGGGAACAGTGGGGGGAAGGGTTTCCAAGAAACACTATAAAGGACACATGGACATAACCAAGGGGGATGGTGGGAGCGGGGTGGGATGGGCTGGGGTGGGGGGAGAGTGGTGGGGGGAAAACTGTAATTGAACAACAATAAAGTAGTTTAAAAAAATAAATAGCTTATAATTAAAAAAATAGCAGGATATAATAAAAAAGAACACAATATATAATACACACAATATATAAAATATGCGTTAATTGACTAGTTAGGTTATTGATAGAGTTTTCAGTCAACAGTAGCCTATAGTATTTAAGTTTGAGGGAAGTCAAAAGTTAGATGCAGGTTTTTGACTGTGTGTGGTTCAGTGCACCAAACCCCTGTGTTGTTCAAGGGTCAACTCTAGTTTGAACTGACCTCCTGGTGAGGACAATAGCCTTTGATGTAGAAAAATGGATGATGAGCAAATTTTAAGGAGGATAGACGAGAAATTGGTACAGAACTTCAGGAAGAGTTCTTAGCCAACTATAGAATTATACTCAGTAGAGAGTCTATATTTAAGGCTACCGTGACTGATGCTGCTCACATTCAGCAGTCTACCAGCTTGTCTCAGGGCCTCATTCAAAATCTCTCCCCACCCAAGTCAGGTTCTAAGCAAATTCCAGATATATGACATTATTTGTAGAGACGGCTGGCATGCAGATGATATATCCTCTTTCTTTCTGGTCTAGAGATTGTCATTTTATGCCAAATGTCAGCAATCTATTCCTAAAAAATGCCTAGTATCTATTAGAAGACATGCAGTCATTCACCAAGTATTACTGCGAACCTGTCACAGAGCAGGTTCTGTGCTGGGAATTGACAATTAAATGGTGAGGCAGGGACAGAAAGAGCCCTGGCTCAGGGCTGTTGCATTCCTGGGCCCCAGTCACTGCTCACAGGGACTCCCTTGAAGGAAGGGGCCCTCCTCTCAAGACACATGTGATGCTATATCTCAAAAGAGCACTGGATTGTGAGTCTTTATGGAATCTGTTCATTCTTACTAACTCACTATGGAATCTTCTTACCCTCTGTTTCTCCACCTGTTAAACAGAGACTGACATGAGTTCTCTTAGGACCCTTTCAATTCTAGAATAGCCCAGTCCTTTGACCTTAGGAAAAATCTGTGCCTCAGTTTCCATATTTGTTAAAGAGAAACCATGATATTTGACCTACTAACACCACTAACTGTCTCTGAACTTGAATTTAGGTAACAAATGAAACAAGTGAATGAGTTTTACCAATATAAGGTATCCCTGACAACATAAGGTACTGCTAAGACTACGATAAAGATGTGGCCATTAACATAGGACAGAGGAGGGCAACCTTGCAGTTTCTGCTTGGGACTGAGACCGTGCACCTCTGCCACTTAAATGGAAAGAATGGAGATCCCTGCCCCTGTGCAGGTGTCTAACACAGCCTGTAGTTATTAAGAATTGTTATTTCTAAAGAACCTCCCCCGCCCACAGTGCTTGGGGCACAACACATATATAGTGTTATAGTTGAGATAAGTAGCAGTTGCCTAATGAGAAAAGAACTTCCTGTCACCATTTCTGTGTGTTCCATGGAAGCTCAGTTCAAACTGGTTCCTTCTCATTTCTAATGAATGCTTGAGTCTTGTCTTTCCCTTTTGCTGGTGCGTGAGGCTTGCTTTTAAAAGCAGACCTACAATCTTTCTTTCTCCTAAGCTTGATAGTTCAGTGTCGTAGCCCCCTCCAGGTCATTAAATACATCAGCAACATCCAGGCCAACTTTGCCACATTTCTATTGAGGGCTATCACTCAACCAAGAGGTATCAGTGATGATGATTTTGTCCTTGATTCTATCTCAAACTCAAGTTTATCCCTGCCCTTGCAGCACAGACTGGGCAGTGTGCCTGAATGGAGATAAGCTCAATGTGCCTTGAATGATTATGCTCCTCTGAGCTGCTTGGCTACAAGATGGCACCAAGGGGGTGCTTTGCATTGGTTGTGACACCGTAACAACTGGACTAAGAAATATATTTTTACTAAGAATGAAGACATCGAACTATCATTTATACAGGGACTTGCTTTTGGAATTCCTTGTTCAGCTAAAGAAAATGTTATGTCTATTGATTTTGTGTGGTTTATGTGGGTACTTGCAACAGAACAAACACTACAGGCATGTATTGTGCTCCCTCCAACACCCCACCACTAAAACGACAAAGTGGCCCAGTCCTGTGTACAAGTGGAGAGAACATGCAAAGGTCAATTCTGAGTCTCAGTAGCGTCGTTTAGAAGGGAATTATTTGCGCACTGGAATTTGCCAAGGCAAGTCACGTGTGTCTGTGTGTTTGAATGTGTTGTGTCTATGTCCAGTCATCTACTTAAATACCCACCCCTTTGGGGAAAGTCAATCCCATGGCCAAGCGGTTCATTTCCCCTTATCTGCCCCCAAATAAACAAATCTCAGACTCACAGGGAATAGGATTTGTGCTGCATGGGAATCACATAATACATCACATATGCATATCCAGATTACAATGTTAAAATTGACTTTCTATGTATTCCCTCTTGTGTCTATAAAGTACTGACTGTGCACCCCACAATGTCAAAACAAGGAAGTGGTGGGAGAATTAACTGCTTCACTTCTGTATCTGGCAGCTACAGTCTTTGCTATAGTTCAAAGGATAATTCAAATGTGGACCAGAAGTGGGCAATTAAATTCAAGTTTAAAAAGACACAGTGTTTGTATCACTTCTCATGTAAGCATCTCCCATTAATGTAGATCACAAACAGTAATTGGAAGATGGTAATGCATATTTATTACATAATACTAAATACACAAGGCCGCACCCCAGTGAGATCTAGATATCTAGTCCAGTTAAAAACATGGAAGATGTTAAGATATTTTTCTTTTGTGTGTATTCAAACAGTAATAGAAGACAAGTGGTCTGGTCAGTGGAAGGTCTTAAAAATAAAAAAAATAACACCAGCTGATTGTAATTTATATTTTGGAAAAACAGTTGTTATGCTTTTCATTCCAAGGAGGGAAAAAATTGTCAGGCATGAGCACTTTTGAGCTTTTTGATCACTTGAAATTCATCTTCATTTTTGCATCAGAGGCTAAAGCAGCCCCAGGCCCAGATGTGCAGTTGATTTTTGTTCAATTTCAGCTCTATGGGGGAAATTACACAGAATTGCATAATTTTTTTCCTGAATTCCCAGATTATGTAAACACACCCATTTCATTTTCACAACAGAGCTAGAGACACACACTGGGAGAGCATGCTGATACTTTTTTTCTCTAACGTGTATTTTTGGGCAAACTTTGCACAAAGAAGGACTTAGAGAAGCCTTTAACAACCTGGGGAATGAGAGCGTCTTGTGAGCTACTTTGCAGACACACGTGGATGCTTGTAATGGAAACAATACACCTTCCCTTTCCTTCCCTTCCCTTTATACTGACATGTTGGTCCCTTTGATCATGTATGAAGCCTCGAAATAGAAAACGTGCCTGACTCAGTTTTGCATTTGTGATCACTGACCTCTAAATCATATTGATCCAAACCCTAACCCCTTCCCATATGGCTTCAGAGTGAACTGTCTCTGGGTACGTTGCTTCCAGGCTGGTTTTGAGCAGAAATGGTTATGTTCCAATGGTGAGGCAGCCAGTGACCAGTGAAAGTGGCCCAGTTGCCCTCTTTGTGATTTGTTCTGTAAGCTGTCCAGATGCTGGTGCTTGTCTGGACCAGCTTCAGACATTCAAGATCAGCTAGGGAAAGGGGAAACGTGGAAAGATGCAGGGAGAGAGAGAGCCTTTGCCTCAACTCTTTGCCTGTGGTAAGGTCCACAGTGATAAGGCACAGGGTTAAAATAAGATTAGCTTATTTATGGCACTCTTGGGTCATCCATTAGATGTGGCAAGGTGGCCATTAATAACAGTTTAGGCTTGGATTGCAGGGTTCCATGGGCTCTTGCATAAACAGATACATTATTTCATGACATTTAATATGTGAACTGACATCAGGAGATTTTTTTGAAAGGCTTAATTCCTCTCAAAGGTTTATAGGGTGTTAAATATGAGATTATTTGGTCAAAAGTAAAAATGGCAATTAAAAATAAAAATGGCCTGACACTAGGACCCAAACAAAGGTTTGCTTTGAACGCACTTGTGTATGTTTTCCCACAGTCTGGACTCTTTCTGGAGTCCATAAATACCATGTTTGCGAACAGAATGAATGCTAGCAATTAGCAGCATTCTAACCAATGCTGGGTAAATAGCTACATTGTTTGCTATGAAAATTACCAGTGAAAGACTAACTGGGATTGTTCCTACCAGCTCTGAAAAGAATCCCTCAGAGTCCTCTATTTCAGGAAAGGCAACATGATGGGGGATAAAGGGGCACGGGCTATGGAATTAGACAGGCAAGGGTTCAGTGATTTGAATACCTCAAAAGGTGGTCCCAGACACCTCATCTATAAAATATGGGTAATAATAACTATCCTATGGAGTTGTTACAAGGACTGAATCAAGTGAGTACATGAAAATAATATACGTAATGGAAGGAAAACATTTTATTAGGGTTAATTCCTTTCCTTTTCTTGATCCCTAAAAAATATCATCTGGGAGAAGAATTCTGCAGATTTTTGCAGGAGACATACAAATCAAATATATTACTTTTCCCCTTTGTCCCAGGCTTGCATAAAGCTGTCAAAACTACATAAGGAAATGATTGCATCAGAACCAAAGCATGGTCTTCCACTTCTAGCACAATGAATGACCAGATGTTTAGAGAAAACCCTCCCAGTTGGCACTTAAACATGCTAGATAATAAATAGGTGATAGATGATAGATTGATAGATAGATAGATAGATA